>WOGR01000818.1:0-22657 GCA_015342045.1 Leptinotarsa lineolata
TATACCAACTGGGTTGGCAGTGCATTTATGATTTGAGTATTTCAGATAAAAACGTTGATGATTGATAACAGAAGGGCGTAATGCAACGTATTTATTAAAATAGTCAATGTTTTTTCCAATAATATTAAAAGAACGACTTATTTTCGTTTTTGTTTTTGGAATTTGAACAATCAATGATTTATCCATTAATTTAATGTTTTCTATTAATTAATGGCACAGCTCTTTACGCCGAAAGGCTCTATATATTCCGAAAATAGTAGCAACTTTTATAATCAAATATTTTTCATCTGGTGCCTCATTTATAAACCTCTGGACTTATTCAAATGTAAGAGTTTTCGATTTTTTTGGGACTATAAGTTTCATTTTTCCGCTTAAAGAATGCTATTACCTTGAAATATTTGTTTGTATTAACACCATTTTCAACGAGCTCACTCGACTTTATCATTTAAAACTTGCTCCACAAAGTTGACGAGTTCCATATTTTTGATTTCTCTTCTAGATAGACTAAGAAGACGGTTTCGCTGAAATTCCCTTCGACGTTTTTAGAATATATCAGCTAAGAAAATTAGAATATGCGATGTAGTACTGCTCAACCAATTTTTTTGGTAACAATTTAATTGTAGCTCTTTTTGCAGCCTCTTCAATATCGTCAGGAACACACCCACTATTGTTCTTCATTATGCAAGACATTAAACATCAGTAAGAACTTTAAATAAAACGCGTGAGCTGTAAACAACACTGTTTGTTGGTAACCAGGTGATTCGGCGTCACCTGACACAGCCACTTCACAGCAAATGTGATAACAAGAAAATAGTTAACTGACAAGAGATGTCAAAATGTATTTTTGTAGAAATATTAAATTTATCTATTTTGTTATGAAAACAGGACAGTTGTATAAAAAACTTCGTCAAATTTCTCAACTCGCTACGCTCGATTCGCAAACTTTTTCACTCACAAAATAAAACCTTTCTTTTAACACTCATATCATAAATAGCAATTTTTGCAATGTTGGATTTTGAAACATAATGTAAAACATAACTGTCTGATATTCAATCAAGTACACTCAGTACAGTGTAATTAATTGAATATCAGATAAAATATAAAAATACGAATGTGATAAATGGCACCAAAATTGAACTTTCGGAATTTTTACTCAACAGAGTAGCCAACCGTACAACACGAAGTTTTAAATTTCTTTGTTAAAATAAAATACGATCTATTGACTATATACGAT
Source organism: Leptinotarsa lineolata (assembly GCA_015342045.1). Taxonomy (NCBI): domain Eukaryota; kingdom Metazoa; phylum Arthropoda; class Insecta; order Coleoptera; family Chrysomelidae; genus Leptinotarsa; species Leptinotarsa lineolata. The sequence continues at coordinate 1,235 of WOGR01000818.1, forward strand.
AGGGAATAAGTGATAAGCAATGATATTCGAAGTAGGAGCTCTAATCATTGGGCTGGTCAAATATTTCAGTTATTTTGACTGAATAAATTGACAGATATAACAAGATTCGTTATTGAAATGCAAATCCCGGCCACCATTCAATCCTTATCGAATATGGACGTGTACAGCAAATAGTTCCAATAAAATTTATACTTTTCAAATAATTTTTTCGTGTCAATGAAACATTCTTAGTTTTTAGTTTCAATTGCATCATTCGATTCTACTGTGTATCTTTTTGAGAAGATACAATATTTTCAATTGGAAGTTTTGATAATTTTATATTCTTTAATGCAAATGAAGGAAGCTGCTGTCTCTAGAAGCTAATTAATCTAGGCGAGTTCTTATATTCACTGATTAGTCCACTAAATTGATCCGATGGTTTCATCCTATTGGTCCATTAGAAACGCGTTTCTATTGGTTGAAGCATTTGTCATAATTCGTAATGACATTTTTCTAGGTTATAATTTTTGAATTTTTAGATATTGATTGTATATTATGATGAGATGAATATCCATTTTACTAGTCAATTTCCAGTTTCGAATCGCAATGGTTGATTTTATACAATTATTTGATTTGGTCGTAACACCAATCAATAAAATAATTCAACCCTTTGATATCTCTAAGTATAACTTGAAGTTCACATCCCCAAACATTAAGGATGTCTCAATAATATAAATCGTACTAGCCCAATTACTTAGCGTATTCATGCATTTTAAATACTTGCGAATGGCTCAAAATAAGGCCATTCATTGTTATCTGCTGATGAGCATATGGATTCTTTTGATAGTGATAGGAGTATATAAGTTTTGGGAACCCAAACAACCAGTATTAGAAAATTCTTCGACTCCAACGGTTTTACTGAACCACTTGGCGGTAGACACAAAAACGAAAAAGATATTCAAAATTTGCAATTTTCCTGATGATATTTCATTAGGAGATGAAGGCAAGGTTTTTCCTTATCATTAGTTTCAACACATGGATAAGTAAACCCATTGATTGAAATATTTTAGGGATACTCGATGAGAAGAAGTGGCTTTTGAGGGGCTTATTGATTTTGTTGAGGCATGGAGACAGGGGTCCCCTTCAGCATTTGAAAAAAATTTCATCAATCAACTGTGGAACTGGCAATACCGAATTACTGACTTCTTACAAGGTAAAATTGTGATTCTAGGATATTATTTTTCATTAAAAATGTTACAGTAACTTGTAAATCCAGTAAAAAGCCAAAGTATTCATATTGGTTCATCCTTCAACCGCCACCTTGATGAGTTCCCTGTATGTAATGACAACGAATGTATTCCTTGTCTATGAAGCTAAATGTCTTGGCATTATTTTTGACCAACAGCTCAAGTTCTCGAAACAAATAGGTGTCTTTGCGAAGAAAACTTACCTGAGCCTTGAAACAATTCCCATTCAAACTGGATCTACTAAAAATGCTTTGCAGCTCTCTTGTCCTCTCGCATGCTAATTATGCTGACATAGTTTATGGACCTTGTTTATTGCATGAAGAGCGTGCACAATCAATGCATTCGTTATACAATGTGTCAATTTTAAAACTTACAATGGTTTATATCTCAACGAACGAAAGCTGATATCGAAAAATGCTTGAAACCATTTCTAGGATAGTAAGAAGGAACTAAAGTGACATGAAAGAGAACTCACCCCATCAACTTCCGAGGCCCCACCCACCAAAACTCAAAAATTTTAAATTGCAAACCCCTACTTGTGATACGTCATTGAAAAGACTATATAAATGCTATCCAATGGTATAAATAATAATTATACAGGGTGAAGCAATAACTGAAAATTTGGGTTGCATGGAATATTTAATGAGGTTTTTGTTGAACTACAAATTTATTAAAAATGTCAATCAAGTAAATGTTCAAAGTGGTTTTCATTGTTTTGTAAACAATAATACAGCCTATTGTTAAAGTCTGCACGAACTTTAATACCAGCCGGCTTACTATGACTTATTTGTAATGCTAATTACCGGAATAATATTTTAAATGATAAGTGTTCTTTGGTACTTTTTTTGTTAAATAAAAACTTAATTTGCCTATTTTGCAAAACAAGTTGAAAAGATCTGTTTTTAGGGTTCTGTCAGAGTCAATAGTTTTTGGTTTATTTGAGACTTTCAAATGTCATTAGTTTTCATCATTTGTACGATCTGTACTGTCATTCAACTGTAGTTGTCACGATGGTTTACAGTATACCTGAGCGCGTGGAGATAATTTTCATATTTGCCTCCCAGAACCAGTGATATTTAAAAGCAGCTCAAATATTTCATGAACGGCATCCGGACAAAAATGTAAGTCATGTGTACGTCCGCGAATTAGTTGAAAAGTTTAGAGAAACAGGATCAGTGCAAATTAAAGAAAGGAATGCCCCAAGATTACTGTATGAAGCAACCCAAATTGAGGTCCTTGGAAATTTTGCAATGGAGCCTACTGCATCAACACGTCAAGTATCTGCAGTGACAGAACTTTCACATGAGTCGGTTAGAAAGGTGTTGAAATTACATAAGTTTCACTCGTACAAAACACAAATTCTTCAAGAACTAGACGATGATGATCCAGACCGACGAATTGAGTTTTTTGAACTCATGACTGAAAAAATTCGGGTTGAACCGAGAATGTTAAAGAATATTTGTTTCTGTGATGAACGTACTTTTATGCTGAATGGTGATGTGAATAAACAAAACTGTCGGTACTGGAGTGATGAGAACCCGCATCGATTCAAAGAAGGTCACACTCAATATCCTGAAAAACTGAATGTTTTGGGCAGGCAATTTAAGTAGCGACATTTATATCAATATGCTGAAAAACACCATCGAACTTTTAATTGTGCATGAATTAGAGAACCAAAGAGACGACCAAGGCACCCTAGCTGTAGACTAAGATTTGCTGCACTCCTAACAAGATGGAGCACCTCCCCACTATGCAGCTCCAGTTAGGCATAGGTTGGATACTAATTATCAGAACAGTTGGATTGTAAGGAGAGGTACTATTGAGTGGCCACCGAGGTCACCAGACTTGCGCCCCTGATTTTTTTCTGTGGGGTTACTTCAAGTCAGTTGTTTATAAAACTCAACCTGTGTCACTTGGGGAATTGTGAGAAAGAATTACGCAAGCATGTCGCGCCATTACTAGAACAATATTTGCCAAAGTTGGTACAAAATTTGAAAATAGGATATATTATTGTTTACAAAACAACGGAACCCACTTTGAACATTTATTTAATTGACATTTTTAATAAATTTGCAGTTCAACAAAAACTTATTAAATTTTCCAATAACGCCAAATTTTCACTTGGCATTTGTATGGCATTTGTATAGTCTTTTCAATGATGTATCACAAGTAGGGGTCTGCAATTTGAACTTTTTGAGTTTTAGTGGGTGCGGCCTCGGGAATTGATGAGGATGACTTTCCTTTCATGTCATTTTAGTTCCCTCTTATTATCCTAGAAAAGATTTCAAGCATTTTTCGATATCAGCTTTCGTTTGTGAGTTATAGCCCATTGTAAGTTTTAAAATTGACACAATGTATTTAGCTGACTATTAATTTGAACCGACATAAAGTGATAATAACTGCAGTTATGGAAAATAATGAGTGGTTCTTCATTCGAGAAATCGACCCAAAAAACGATCCCGCCATCTTTCCACAATTTCTAGACGAAGGCAAAGAATACCGAAGTGACTCCAGCATCGATAATACTTCGAGATCACGTCGTGAATTGGCAAGAAACTGGATTAATTAAATTTTTGCTGTCAAATTCCTATCGTCAGATAGTAGGGAAAATCGAAAACTCTGCCCTTATTATAAATGCATACCTCTTTCCTTCCTTGGGAGCTGGGAGATAAAAAGCGCGAAATGACCCCTGAAACCTGTGGAGAATGGAGATAAGCTGATAATGACAGAGTGATACAGTGTGGGAAGCTGAATTTTCTCGAATTTTCACTTTAGGTAACGTTACTGCTGAGGTTGGTGCTTGAAGTAAAACAAAATTGACGAATTTCATCAGTTCGGACTTCCATTGTCTAATATTAAATAAAATGATTTAAAATCCCTGAAATAAACAATACAATTGAAATTTAATAGCTAATAATGGCAAATATATTAAGCAAAAAACCTGAAAAGAATTCACAGTGAAATAAAATACGAGTGGAAAAAATTGAATAAATAAAATAAAAATAAATTGATATAATTTAAAGTTAAGTGATTTCAAACCACGTTACTTCACGGCGTTTCGATTGTTAGTATCTACAATCGTCTTCGGGTGATGACTGGACTAATTCCTCCGAGAGATGACTATTTTTGGGGTCTTTCGAGTACTTTCACTTGACCCCTCCTTTCATTCATCACTTATCTCGTCCCTCCGCTTCACTGGTTCAGCGGGAGATTACCGTTTGGCGGGAGTTGGCCATTTTCTCTTTGATCATGGGTTTCCGTACGTTGCGTATCTCTGCGCTAGCTTGGCTGAATACGTTTTTGGACAGCATATATGCGGCTTCTTTGAATTTCCTTCTGAACCAGAAGTTTCGAGCCTATCTACAAAATCACATATAGTCATGTGCGTTAGCAACAATTCAACACAGTATGAAGTAGTCGTCTGTGTCTGAAATTTCTCCAGAATAAGACATGGAAATGACACCAATTCAAGACCCGATACTTATTTATTGATTGCCTATTCCACATTACGCGCTTTACTGAAAATGAGTGAAGAACAACTCGCCGATATGTCGACCGGTGTTAATTGGGTACGCATCACATGGAATTGCATCTATATAGGATAAGTTACCACAAAGCCTACAAAATATTGATATTCTGAAGTATCACTACTACCAGGATCCTTGCACTGGTGCAGACAACTATAATTCCGATGTGAATTATGTCCCACCTATGAGAAAAATATTTTGTTGTTATTGTAGAGTGAATGATCCTGACGACTAACGATCACACCCACATGCTATGCTGTTGATGTTTTCGTTTTTATCCCCATCGGAATAATAAAGGATGTTGGTATGAATATGTCGAATTTTATTATAATGTTTCGATCATGGAAATGAGCCAAACATCATATAAGGCGTGCGACAGACCACTGACAAACTGTCGTCGTTTGGATGCATGCATTATAGGCAACCATGTCCAACCTTCTTCGCCAGAGTAACAATTCATTTCATATCGTTGATTTGTAATGGTGAATGAATAATATAATCCACATCATTATTTTCGTTGAAATAAAAGTGAATTATTTCATAAAAAAAAGCATTTCTCGTGATAAGACTCATCACAAAAATAATAGAAATTCTGAAATGTATTGATACAACTTCTCCTTCAACCAATCTCACATCACACCTGGTTATTATTACTTCAATTCAGTTTATCTCTGTCAATTCTTCAGCGAGTGTTCATAAATTCATAAATATAGAGACCAGCAACAGTAATTATCTTGAGATTTTTAAAAGCATCTCTACATGATTCTCTCCAACCAATACCGGCAATGATTCTTATTGCATTTTTTTGCAAAATAAATATTCTTTCAGCAGCAGACCCAGTACCCCAATTCAAAATTCCATATGTCAAGTGACAATTTATGGTCCCATTGTATAAGCTCAGTAAAATCTCTTTACTGCAAAAGTTAGCCATGAATCTCGCATAGCAGTTTTTTCTCAATTTAATACAGAGTGTCTCAATATGAGGAGTCCATGTGAGTTTGTAGTCCAAGGTGACGCCTAACATTTTTGTAGAAGTACAAGATTCAAGTGGCAGATCCCCATTATCATGGATAACAAAATATTTGGGCGAGTTACTAATTGTGAACTTCATCATCACAGTTTTAGATATATTGAGTGTTGAGTGATTTTTTTCTGCCCATATGTTCACTTGTTTATGTTCTGGGTTCTTTCCTGTAAGATCGTTAAATCAATCACCTTCACTATGATTTTATGTCATGTGCATACGCTACTGTGTGAATAGTTGACAATCCTTGAAAATATTCCATAAGGTCATTTGCATATATCACAAATAGTATAGGTCCAACGATTGATTCCTGTGGGACACCCTGCCTAATGGTTGTCAACTGACTGAGAGTGTTTCCAACACTGACACATTGACCTCTATTTTCCAGATAGAATTTCATTAATTTTATAACAACTCCTCTTACACCATATCTTTCCAATTTCCTTAATAGCAGGTCATGATTCACGCAATCAAAAGCTCTGGAGAAGGCTATGAACAATCCGCAAATATGGAATTTACCATCAAGTGCATTAACCACATGCTCATTGAACTCATAATGCTGTTTCTGTACTTTTGTTCTTTGTGAAACCGTGCTGGTTTTCTGAAAGAACGTTATTAATTGTGAAGAAAGACATTACTATTTGATTTTTCCAATTCAGTTTTAAAATCTTGGAAATACTTGAGAGTAAGCTAATTGCCCTGTAGTTTTCATAGAGGTTTCTATTCGCTTTTTTATAAATTGGTTTTAATTTTGCTAGTTTCAAAATATTCGGAAAAATTTCATTTTCAGTAGAAAAGTTTATGATATACGTTATTGGGCTGCAAAGTTCATAAGAATATTTTTTCAATGAATTGTTTGATATTTCATCATGACCACTTGCGTTTGAATGCTTCAAACTCTTTACCAATTCAATAATTTCGGGTTCCGTTAGTGGACGCAAAGACATTGATTTTTCGAATATTGAGATATTGCTATTCATGTATTCGAAGTGTACATTTTGTAGCTGTATAAAATTTGAGAACTCCTTATTGGAGTTGTTAGCCATGTCTATGTTTGATACTTCAGTACCATCTTGTTGAATTTTTATTTCATTTACCACGTGTTCTTTTTTTTGAATAGTATAAACCATATGCCACATTGACTTGACTGTTGCTGAAAGTAGATATTTTATCATTTACGCGCTGCTTGTAACTGGCTTTTAGTTTTTCCCTATACTTTTGGGTCACTCTCTTATATATCTCCGTATAACTGTTATCAACTTCAGTACATTGTGAATACAAGTTTACTTGGTGTTTCAATTCGTGAAGTTCCGGAGTAAAAATGTCAAAATTACTCTTTCTTGTCTGTTTTCGGAAGCGTTTCACCGGGAAAATCAATTCAATATAATCAAAATGATATGAACTAATATTAATGTTGAATTGATATTGAATCAATTAGGTGTAAAAACCTTCCATATTGTTTCAATTGAATACTAATTACTGATTTCCAAACAAAAAAATCGGTGAGTTCCGTATTGCATTCAATCAATTATCGGAGTATAGATTGTATAGTGGTGATTGTCATTAAATACACATGATATATATACACTAATATAATCACATAAATTTTGAAGAAATTTTGCAAGAAGTAATTCATATTATACTAACTCAATTTTTAACGTTACAATACGAATCGAATGATACCTTGATCGTCATTTTCGGAGATTATATAAAATTTTCATATTCTCATGAAAAAATGGTACATGTGAACTAGACTATAAATGCAACTACTTTCTCAAGATAAAGTGAGTATATACTTGATCAAATTGTCAAACGTGAAACGATAACAAATGAAACTTTTTGTATCAAAATCGGTGAGTTTATTGATTTCAGTTAGAGAGTTTTGAGTTTTGTTTAAAATTGTTTAATAATCCAAACTTGAATGTCAACACTGAAAAAGAACGACATTAGGTATCACTGAAACTTTGAAAGTGAAATTTGGAAGAATGAAAATTATCTATCATTCCAAATGATGGCTTATATCGATGAATCAAACGTGTCTACTTTTCTAGAACTACATTTTGCATCATTCGGTACTGACAATAGCACAACTACTATCTGAAAGAAATATCTGTAACCTCGAACTGCATTTTATTTTCATTTCGATGACGAGACGACATCCCTGTAGAGTCAACTATGAGTGAATTTTCAAGAATATTTTTTTACAGGTACCTTTTTGGGAGCACTTCAATTATTTTTTCTGTAATGTATCTTCATAAAAAATGCATTCATTCCAATGAATTTCTAGTTGAACAATCAACAGTCTTCACTTAACTTCGATTATGTTCATTTTTATAGGACGAAGAATACAAACGATGGACTACTTTCAAAACAGAGGAAGAAGCCCCAACAAATACAAATTTCAAATTTGGAATACGACTTTACATCACAAACATGACTTTTAAGTTCGTCGGATTTTATTACTGCCATTATGAAGAGAATGAAAATGATAAAGCAAAGATGTATCTTTTTGTTGAAGGTTAGTAAGATTCAACTGTCTAAAAGATTACAGTTCCACTATGAAAACACTTCTGTACACATATGACACTAAATACGGAAAAAGAACTGCATTTTACCACTGTATCATTTATTTTTGGGTATACGATTTCCTAGTGGATGTGTTCTGTCAATTTCTAGAGCAATTTGTCTGCTATTTCGAGCACTATCACCAAATAACCTTATTAATTCAATTTTTCTCGTAAATTAAAATGTTCAATGGGCAATTTGTTACTGTTTTTGACGCATTCATTTTCGAAGTGACATTTGGGATACAATTAGCTCACTTCGTTTTCATCACACTTTATTATCCGGTCAGTTTAGACATCGGAGAGTACAAAAATACGCATCCAGCTTATCGTTGATGAGATTGTTCCAAACATCATCATTATTGAATTCTGAAAAACAATAATCTATCCGATACCTGAAAAAAATTTTCCTGGGGTTCAAAGGTCACTAAACGGGTTTATGGCAATTTTCAGCAAAACAGTTACAGCACCACTCCAATAAAATCATAACTCATGAACAGTAACAGTTGAAAACGTGAAATTTCACAAAATCACACCTGAAGCATCAAGTCATGAACAGATTCATCGAGTTTTCGAAAATAATTTACAGGGTGGTTAAAATTTCCACCTATAACATAACATCGAGAAAACTGATGAAACACGATTTTTTCAAATAGAAACCATACACTATTCTATTATTTTTGGATACAACTAAAAAATATATCAAATTCATGAAGAATGTCCTATACCCAAAATACACCCTTGGCGAGATATATCCGATTTTGGGAAATATTTGAAATGTAAATCATTCGAAGCAATACCAACCCGAGAAAACTTTGGAAACAAATGAACTAATATCAACTCTGTCGTTGGTAAAACATGAAAATGGATGGATTGAAATAAAATACTATCAGAGATATGAATCATATCTTTGTTTATTGATATCGATCACAGTAATTTTATTTTGTTAATATTCTTTGAGTTTAGATTTTACTTTATTTTCACAATATCACACACAAAACACACTCAGTTGAAGTCTTTTTTGTTTCTCCGTAAATTAGCAACATGAATTGACTTTCGAAGGCACTAATCTTACTTTTTTAAAAATTGATTTTCATTAATACAAACTCAATATTGAAAATACAATGATTAAAATATAAAATATGTCTTGTTCAGTTGAGATATCAAGTCTGACTGTCTCGGGACGGTAAGCTTCAAGCCGTCCGCGGTCGAGATAGAGGAAGTTTTTATTGCCCTTTGGAATGGGGTGATTGTGGGCCAGGATGATGAGATAATACCTCTCCTCGAAGATTCAACTATCATGCACAGCAGGGTAGTTGAACAATGGGTACGTTGTTGCCTTTCAACGAGTTCATTTCTTGCAGATATAATATTGTAATTTGATTTTGTCACAAGTGTCGCTTTGAAATATGAAATACTCTGATATTCTTGATAAAATGAATTTTTCAATATAAGTGCCTTGAACTGACTTTGACTATATATTAGAATTGAATATGATTGAAATATGAAGAAGAAATGTTATTCTTGTTATTCAAAATAAAACATTTTATGTTTGTGATTTTCTCGATTATTTTTATCATTTTGTGATCTATTTTCTTCATAATTGTGTTTTAAATATGACAGCAAAATGTTTTTTTTTTCTCGAAGGTATTTCTCATTGTGAATTATTTGTTGAATAGCTCAATTGAATTTGTTAATTAAATGTATTGTAATTGAATTTTGTGTCAACGCTAGAAGCCAATAATTTTTTATTGTTTTTAAGGTCTTTTTCAATTGTCAATGTGAATTCTTTCGCGATTTTCTATAGAAACTGTTCATAATTTCGTCTACTACTAGTGGTGGGTTTTTCGAATTTGTTTGTGTGTTTTTGTTTTATATGTTTCTTCACGTAAGTTTTTGAATTTTCGGAGAAAATTTCTGGATTATCGCGGGTTTTGTTACACTTTGAAATTACTGCTTCTTTTCTTTAATTAAAATTTTTGTTTATTTCTGCATATAGCAATTTAGTTTTTTCCCGGTGGTCGTTCGTATAGTTATTTGAAAGAATAGTGTCTATGTCGATATTAAATGGGTTTTCATTGGTAACATGCCCATTAACTATATCGATTGGTTTTAATTTTGTTGTCGAATGTATAGAATGATTATATGCGAGTAAGGCATGTACCATTTTTGTTTAAGAGGGTGTTTTAAGAAATCCTCTAGTATCTGAAAGTCTGATGTGTTTTATGAGAGTAGAATAAAGCCTTCCAATTTGTCCGTTTGATTGGGGAAGGTTAGGTGAAAAAAATGTACATTTATTTTGTGCAATTCAAGAAGTTCTTTGATAACTATATTTTCGAATTCAAATCCGTTGTCAACTATGATTTGAATAGGTACACCATGATGGGAAAAGAATATTAAAAGTTCATCAGCTATGTCAGTAGCTGATAAAAAGGGTAAGTGGTATGCCTGAGCATATTGTGAGAAACTATCGATTACAGTAAAAATTCATTTTTCTCAAAGATATAAACGTCAATAGGAATGATTTCAAATGGTTTGTTGGATGTTGTAGTTAAATTCATTTTGGTTCGTTTTTACGACATATTTCGCATTTTGTTGATGAACTTTTGTACAGAGTCTTTCATATTGAGCTGGTAGTATCGATTTTTGAGTTTCTGTTCTGTTTCGTCAATACCTTTGTGATTACTTTTTCTTTCATGGTATGCTTGAAAGAATTCTAGAATTTCCTTTTCATCTGTGACATCGATTATTTCGATTTTACATCTTTTGAATCGTAAAGAAGGCCATTCAGAATTTTGTTTAATTACCTAACAAAATCGTTCGTACATATCTGGCATTTCAAAATAAAGATGGAAAGGAACATTAGGGGAAATATAATCTTTTACGAAATCGACTACGTTTCTTCCAAAGTTATTTGAAGAAATTCGAACATTCGTCCTTTGTTTTTTTCTCAAATAAAATTTTTATTGTTAGTTTTGATGAACAGAGCAGAACAGAATTGGTATTTCAACAATTGGATTCTCCTCGGCATTAGAATGTACAGTTTCTTCATCAATTTCTTCGATTGGGTACTGTTCATGTTGGTCTGGGTTTATATTAGTGTCTGTGTCAGGATTTACTTTCATAGAATTATTGTTTCGAGAAGATTCTCCTATTTCTAGAATATCTGAAGTTGGTTGATAGTCTGTAGTATTTAAAATGGGTTCAATGACATTTTGATGATCAAAACTGACAGATGGGTTAGCTAGACGTCCTGATTCTTCAAGTTTATCTCCTAGTTCTCCTAAAAAGGTTTTTGTTTGTTTTGTGTGTACTTCAATGCGTGAAAGTGCATCTGCGTTTGTATTAGATGATCCTCTTTTATAAATTATATTATTTTGGAACTCTTTCAGTTTAATTTGCCATCTTGATAATTTTGTTGGATCTTTCAAAGAAAATATCCATTGGAGAGGTCTATGATCTGAAATTATGTTAAATTTCCTGCCAAGAAGGCAGGGACAAAAATATTTTTTGCCCAAACTATAGCGGGAATTCCCCAGGATGATGAGATAATACATGTAGATTTTCTCCTTCCTAGTATAATTTGCCATATCTAATTATAAACTGAACAAGAAATAATTTTTTAAAAGTGACAGCTAATCAATTAGCCTATTTGTTTAGGTAGTCCTAGCAACAGCTTCAATTGTTTGTCACGGAAAACTAGAATAATAGGACTTATTGCATAAGAATACCAAATACGTATTATTTGTTATTAGGTATGATGATTTCTTGAAATTATTCAGGAAAATTGAGAAAATAAAGTAAAACTGTATGGTATCAAATTATTCGTAAGATCTTCAACAAAAAGCCGACGAGCCACCGCTTTCCATTTGAAGAAATCAAGTTAACTGGAGAAAATCATATTTGCGACTGTGAAATAATTTCTCAAACGACTGTGAAGCCATAAGCATCACAGTAGTAGTTTTCTCATGTTATTTGATCGAGAATGAAGCGATTTACATGATCCATGGCATTCTAGATCAAAAAATAAAAATTGGAAAAAAAGAGATTCGTTTTGTCAAATATGGAGTGGTGTATTATTGGATTCAGAATGTCATTCTCGATCGAAATAAGTAGAAATATATAGGATATCCTATTGAAAAATTGAAAGTTGGGGTTATTTTCAGTCAAACCGGAAGTACCGCAAAGCAAATTGATATGTCAAAAATGTAAATTGAACTATTATATACAATCTTCAAGTTTCCTTTTTCTATCTCCAATATTGAAAAAGTTGTAGTGATGTGCCACCTTAGAGAATTACCCGGTATATTTTGATTGATTCAACTGTTACTTGATGAAGATCCATAGTGATTTCACAAACTACATCTTACGATTTAATCTTCACAAACTTCATTTGAAAAATGTATCACCACATGTTTCGCTAACACAGTAGCTGTTCAATAATAGTAACATATTCAAATCCCGTCGATCATTCATTAGAATGTTTTAATTTTTACGTTTATTAATTTCCATTTGCTTTCAAATGATTCAGCTTTGAAACTTCATTTACTATGTGTAAAATTTCGAAATCTTCGTAAAAGATATGATTTTCTTCTAAAAGATGATTCGAATGTAATGACCTCTGTGTTGATTATTAGTTCAAGTGACATAATTCAATATCCATAACTCGATAAATCTGATGATCACTGAAAATTTCTTGGATAAAAGTTTAGACAAACCCCCTTTGATTTTCAGATGAGCACCATCTAACGCTGATTTCAAAGAAAGATTATGTACAACATGTGTATGTTCGAATATATGATACGGTTACCATACCTTGCAGACCAACATCTCCTACCGTTAAAGTAACAATTTCAGTAGTGAATAATGATGATGATATGGTGAGTAGTGTTATTTCCTAACAGAGAATACGACCAAACAGAAAATGATAGAATATATGAACCCAGAGACAGAAATATTGCATATTTTATTTTAAGTCATCAGTTCTTGTAATGTATTAGAACCATTCGAAGAAATTTCTCTGTCTACGCCTATGCTGATTTATGAGTTTTTGTATTTATTGAGGAAAGAATATTTTATGTTTTACCTGACTACCACGAATATTACATTCCATGATAGGATTCAGTTGTGTGAATATTATAGTGTGTAATATAGGGGTGCAATTACGATCAGTGTTTCATTGCCCCATTTGAACACTACAAACTGGCGACGAGGATGAAAGGAATGAAAACATAAACTCACCGAATTGTTCGTGTTTTTAAGAAGAAAATGTGCTACAGTTTTTATAATCGCTATGTCGATGGGTATTCAGTTAGAATAAAATCCTAAAATAAATGAATGGTCAGTGCATTTCAAACGTTCAAATCAGTTTTTCATCGCAAATGGAAAAACTTCTGATAATGTTAAACGTGCGACTCTATTGAATAGTTTGAATGAAGAGGAATACAAGTTACTTTAAACGTTATGTTTTCCGAAAGAACCGGAAAATTGAGAATTGAAAGTACTGCAAGAAAAACTAGACGAGTAATTTGTTTCAAAGTAATTTGATTCAAAGTTAACAGTAGACCAGATTCGATTCCTAAATTCTGTAAGTCACGCCCATTACCTTTTGCCTAAAAGAATAAGGTTGATGATGAAATTGATAGGCTGATGAAAAACAAAATCATATCTCCTGTAGAGTACAGCGAGTTTGGAACTCCGATTGTTCCAATTAAAAAAAAAGATAATACGATGAGACTTTGTGGTTAACGGCCAATCCGTTTTTAGTAGTAGATAAATACCCTTTGCCTAAAATAGATGACTTATTGGCAAAATTGAGTGGGGGAGAGAAATTCTCGAAAATTGACCTCACCCATGCTAATCAGCAAATACCTCTGCACAAAGATTCGCGTATTCTGACAACGATTTCTACGCATAAGGGTCTTTTTGCATATAATTGTTTGCCTTACGAATTGGCATCAGAACCTGCGCAGTTCCAGCGTTTAATGTAACAGTTTTTCTTGGATATACCGTATTTTCATTGCCGTTTCAATTGGAAATGGATAGACTATAACTTCAGTTACAAATAAAAGTCGTTTAAAACAGAAAATTTTCATTTCTCATTTTTCATGAATCTCTAACCACGTAGTAACGGCTTCATCCATCAAATTATCAATGAATGCTACTTACAATTACCTGTACCCGAATAGTAGTACTCCTAACTACTTGACACGGCATGAATACGCTTTACAAAACCGTGATATTCAGTCATCAAATATTAATCCCGGATGTATAAACCTCTGAAGAAGCTAGCCACTCGCGTCAGCAAAACGCCAGGAAACAATTTCAAAAATCTACGGCCTTGAACCCGACACTGAAACTTTGGCCGCGAAAGCCCTAACCATTGAATGATATCTGTTAGATTATCTGATTTCCCGACAGAATACTGTAAAAAAAATTGAAATCACTGTTAGTGTCAAATCTTCAAATATCACACCAACATTAATGTCGAATATAAAAAAAATTCAAAGCTCCAAGGTGAACCTCTTCAGAATTTGCAATTGATGGAGCTATTGCAAAATATTGAAATCATCAAAAATGTTTGTGAGAAAGGAGCAGTTTTTTTTATTATTTCATCTAGAAGATCATTTTATTTTTACGTCAGCAATTATGTGTAAATGAATGTAAAACACATTCATTCCATTTTTCATGCTGTTTCAATAAAAACATATTATAATTATTATTCATGGAACAAATTTACATACTTTTGCTGAAAAAATATACAAGAAGGTGCAAGTAACAAATGTTATCAATTTTGATTCTATGTAGGCATTTGTTCACGTTAGTCGCTGACTGACATTATACGGCACGATTTCATTCGTAAATTTAATAAAATTCAAGAGCCAGGATATTGAACAAAATATAGTTGCGATACACTTATTGCATTTTTTAAGAGAAACCGGTATTTCAAATGATTTCGAGTGGTTGTGAATAATTTTTGGGGCCATCATCAGTGCCCATATAATTAAATTTTGAAACGTTGAACTCCGTCAGAACTTTAAAATATATACTCGAATACCCATTGAGAATTTCTTTGAAATGAATGATGGAAAAAGATATCATGGAATACTAAATTGATAAAGTTTCACGAGAGTTTCAGGGTGAAGTAATAAGTGCATGACAAAATACTCAACAGTACTAAGAACTCATAATTTTGGCTAGAATGAGTATTTTTAGAAACTGTTGTGTTGCTTGAATGTACGTGTGTTCCAGAAAAGTTCTATATGATATGAAAAATTTGAATAATGCATTATTGTAAATTATCAGGTAATATAGATGAAATTGAAATTTAAAACAGAAAAGGTATTTATACGGATGTTGCCTTTTATTTTTCGGGATTAGAGAATGAAAACAAATATCAATCATCGAAAATTACTTTATTGTTTTTCAAAATATTTCCTATGAAGATCTATACACTTTTGCATGCGTTTGAACTAATTGTCAGAGCACTTCCACCACTCTGATTGAGGTATCTCCAAAACATGCATTCTGAATGCAGCAACCTCTTCTCCAAGTATCGGAAAACGTTGACCTCTCAGTTCGTTTTTCACGTACGGGAATAAAAAGAAGCCATTTGGTGCCAAGTAAGACTTTACGGCGGATGACTCATCAAACCGATGTTTTGGGTGCTCAAAAATGAAGTTCTTTGAGCCGATGTGTGAGAGCTCGCAATGTCGTGGTGAAGAGTGGTCCGTCTTCGGCGATTGGTTTTTCTGATTTTTTGGAAGACAACTGGCAAACAAATGGTCGTGTATTACTCAGAATTGACTGTTCTGCATTGGTCTAGTGATACGGTTGCGACAAGTCCAGTTTTTCGAAAAAAAAAGGCCACCATTTGCTTGGAAGTGTTTCGTGCGCGAACAACTTTTGTTGGATTTGGCTCATCTTGAAACAACCATACAGTCGACTGCTGTTTATTTTCGGGCTCATACGCGTAAATCCACGATTAATCACCTGTCACGATGTCATAGACGTGTTTCCAAGAACGCGATCTTATTTTTTGAGCATTTCCTTCGACCAACCCGAACAATTTTTTCACAGTTAAATGTTTATGCAAAATTGAATGTATGCTGGTCCCACTAATGCCTAAGATTGTCTCAATCTCACGATAGGTCACATGACGATCTAGCAATATCAGTTCGCGTACAGCATCAATGGTTTTCGGAACAACAACTGATTTTGGAAGACCTTCACGAAATCCCTCTTGGAGTGAACTACGACCACGATTGAATTAACCATACCATCGATGGAGCTTCATCACCAAAAATTGAATTAAGTTCATCCATGCACTGTGGCTGAGTTATTCCACGTCGAAAGTTGTTAAAAATAATCGCAAGAAAATGTACGATTTAATTCGATTTTTGGGCCGAGATGAATCTTTTAAGTTACTGTAAATAACACAAATAGCGCTCGTATGTTAAAATGTTCTGAGTACGTATAACCTCAAAAATGTCCAACTTTACGATAGAGTTGCCAGATTGCAGCACTAGGGTTGCCAAATCCCTAAACATGAAAGGCAACCTATCGTAGTAATATTGTTTTTTTTTAACAACCATCTCCTTCTGGGTAGAATTAAGTAGCAAATTTTTTCTCGCTTCATTAGCAAATTAATGTTAAGTGAATTGAACAGCAAATCTACGGTTTTCGTGAGCCTTAATTAGTACTTGTATATACGTATTTTCAAAGTTTCAAATAGATGTTATTCAACATTTTACCCAGAATAATTATAGATTCGTCACTTCCAGAGACCATTTTGATAGAAAAAAAAACAAAATGAATTGAAAGGAGTATATTTTTAAGCGAGATTAGTTTTTGCGAAAAAAGCGTTTTGGATTTCTTTTCATCCATCTTTATATGAAGACAACTAAAACCTTTCTTTCCCATAAAAAAGATGGTAATCTTAGTTTTAATGTTAAGAATGATGTCAAAGCGAGTTTTTAGAGTACCAGTAACAGAACACTTTTTTCTGGAAAATTCTTTTTTGAAGGTCTTAACTATATTTTAGTTCTCTCAAAGTATCATATTTTCGTTCAATATGAACTGGTAAATCGTTAGGAATGATTCTTTAAAAATATGTACTTCCGCAGTTTTCATGATAAGCGATATCTGTTTGTGATGTAAAACATTTTGAACTCGATTTCACAATAAGTGTCATTACTTCAAGAATTGAACTAAATAACACAGTCAACAGAAACAATAAAGTCCCAGAAAAAAAAACTGCAAACTTCTCAGGTCAAAAAATATCGCAAAAATGACATCTACCCTCAACCACGCTGCTGCCATTAAACGCCTAGAAGCTTTATTCAACGAAACAAAAATCGAGTCGAAACCACCCACAGAGATCCGCATAGAAGTCGACTCGAAACAAAACAAGAATTGCTACGTACATGGGAGAGACGAGAGAGGTTCTCTGGGAAACATTTTGCATGTGACCAACCATCGAAATTCGATGGGAAATCTCCTGCATCAAAGGAAGGAGTTCCACGACGAATCATTCGGAAGCAGAGCGATAGATAGAAGGAGAGGATCTATGCCTGCCCTTAATTCTCCCAGCCATTACGGTTATCACAGGTAAGTAGAACGGTAAGAGAAAATGAAGCAGATCTATGGTATCGCAAGTTTTGGATCAATGATTTTGAAAATACATTTCAATAATAAAGAGTTCAATGATAAAGATGTAGGCGCTGACCTAACCTCAAGGTTTTTTTGATGCGTCATTCAAGTCCAGACTGCCAAAGCAAAACGATACTGACCGTCGAATAACAACTGCAATAGCTACCATCAGACTGTGATGAAAGACAACCACATCATTTCCAATCTAAGGTATTGTCAGTCCCATGTCTAAGATACTAGTACGGTTTCTCCATGAATTATGTTATTCATGTGACATATCAGAAGGGCTACCAGGCTGTACTAATTTTGAAAAGCTTGCACCCTACCATCAGGACACGAGGAAAAATTATTGATCAGTAGCACAACCGGCCTAGGTTCAAAATTCAAGATATTTTTAGAAAAAATAGTAAACTCCTGATAAACATATCGGATAGGTAGGTGAGATGATAGGGCACTCATATCCACTTTGTATTCCACGATCTAATGACTTGCCTACACCGGTGAAATTTTTTTGGAACGATAAAAGATAATCAACATTATATCAATCAACAACAACCAACCTTATAATCCTGGAAACGTACCCGAAACATGAAATGTTGATTTGTAATGTGCAGGAGTCCTGTTAAAAAAATGAAATGGACTGGATTACACATACATACATGCACCATATACAAAGAGCTTTCTTGTGGTGAAATAGCAGCTCTCAAAAATAACCCCAATGAAAGAGTATCTGCGCTAAACGTACATTCAGTTGTATATTTTCCTACTTTGTAGTATTGAAAAAACCGAGGAACAGATATGACAGGCTGTTAAATTAGGTTTGGGCGTAACATAGTGATTTAGACTGCAACCTTTAAAACCACGACAAATTCAGATCTCATCTGTATGACCGCATCTACGAAAATGTTTTGTAGTTTTGCAGAGGTATGCTTTGATTTGAGGTAGCCGCATGATGGTTATGAAGGTTTCTGACACATCGTGAACTGACGTTCTCCTCACTGACAGAACCCAAAGCAACATAGTATCAATAGATTTCGTTGTTTATTCTTCGGAGAGTATAAGATATTTTTTGGAGTGAAAAAGTGCAGAGAATTATTCAGTCCAGCCTTCAGACTGTGCTTTGTTATTGAATGAGAACTTCAGAAAGTTATTCTGATTGGGTTGGTTCTCAGATCTGTTCAGCTCGTTGAGTATTGTGGGGGTTTGTGTGAGCACGCAAATTTTGTTTCCCAGTCATCTATCAAGTCATCTAGACGTCTATACAACATGATATCTAGACTTCTAGAACCTTGGTCTACTTAGTGAAGCCAAACTCTGGAACGGAGTGGCGCCAACTAGAGAGCCTTTTTCTCTAAAGCGTCGATGAGAACAAGTTGGCCGCCGGTGGACTGAGAAGATTCTTCATGACAATTCTCAATCTTTTTGTAAAATGTATTCACTCAAGCAGGTAGTCGTCAGTATTTATTCAAAAAACTCTGCAGGGTAGTCTTCACATGATCGAGTACGCTGGTGAAGAGAGAGACTGTGTTTCACTAATAGATCCCCTGGTTGGAATTGAAATTACTTAAGGTTTTTTAAGAAAATTATGTGATTCCTTGTATTCGAATAGGACAATTGGTTGAAGAACACGAAAGAGTTGTTAGAATGCTCACAGTATATCGGCGAATAAGAAGTTTCGAACTTTTTTCTTATCATCCTCATTGGGTGTTGCCACTGACTCTCGAGCATTGACACAACCATTGCACTGGTGCAGAGACAGAATAAATTGGGATCAACAGTGGAGCTGCGTAGTCTTCAGCGATGAATCTCGCTTTTTTTTGGTATGCACGATGGACGAGCAAAAGTAAGAAGGCGTCGTGATGAAAGACAAGATCAGCAGTTTGATGTGGAGAGGCATGTTCACCATACTGTTGGTTTGATGGTATGGGGTGCCATTGCATATGGTAGCAAGACACCTTTACCCTTCATTAAAGGCAACATGACAGCTCTTCCTAACATTCACGAAGTAGTGGAGCCTCATATCCCACCATATCTTGAGACCATCGAAAACCCCATATTTCAATAAGACAACGCTAGACCGCATATGGCTGGAGTAACTCCAGGTTTCATGGATCAGCATGACATCAACCGCTTACCATGGCCACCCAGATCGCTCGATCTTTCACCGATCGAACATGTTTGGGATATTCTTGGTTTCAGACTGCTGAATTCAACAGCCCCCATAGACTTTGGCAGCACATAAACATGAGTCAAAAGTAGGGTGGAATGAGATACCCCAACAGGATAAAGACTATTCTATCAGGACAATGCCCAGAAGTATCCACGAGTGTATGAGACATCGAGGATCTGCAACACACTACTGAACTTCACCGGTTTCACGATCATCCAATTTCTCTGAAAACTTACTCGTTTATGGAAAAAAGTACCAACTCGTTGAATAGACTATTGATCACCAATAATCAATTTCCATATCTGAAAACAGATAAACCACAGGGAAGTAATTCAATTATTTCCAGTAATTCAGTGGATTTTCGGAATTCCTAAATCTATCAATTTCCAAGCATTTCAAAAGATTGTGTTTCAAATCTTTCTCTTCCTCATATAATACGTCATAGTTATCATTGAACTCATGTTCTTTTGCTTGAGGATGGTTTGCAGATATGGAATTGATCTTCATATTCAGCAAACTACTTGAGCCAATATTGAGTTTCAAGCAAGAATCACAACTCAACTCACATACTCCTTATCTAACTGTTACTGAAATTTTGACTTCATTGTATTTAATACATTTGCTCAAATTCTTATTTATTCTGCTAGCCACTTTTGACTCTTTCTCTTCCAAAAACAGGCAAACCCATTTGTGGGTTCACTAAAGTGTTTCAATGTCCTATGACGATTATTATCGTTTCTTGAAGTGCTCGAATCTTTGGTCGAAACTGCGGCTAGTCTGGTCACAGTTTCAAAATCTGGAGTCTACAGGCTCAAATGCAACGACAGCAATGACTTATATATAGGCCAGACTGGCCGTAGTTTCAACCAGTGATTCGAGGAACATTTAAGAAGACAGATTGAATAAACAAGATTGCAACTACGCCAAGCATATCATAGAGAACAATCACAATTTCACACAAAATCCGTAAATTCTACACATCCAACCAGGAAGTCTAAAATCAAATATATTGAATTTGAAGAAATCAAAAAACATCTTGCTAATGAAGTCAATATCATTATGAATGATGGGATTGATATTTATAATTCACAAATCATCAATAACTTTAATAGTAATTTCCCAAGTACCCCTTGATACCTCTACCTATCGATGCATCTTTTAGTATTTGAGGAGATGACATCATATACCTAGTGTTAAGAATACCATGATAAGCGACCACTCGGCAGATGTATATATTCGTTTTCGTATTTATTATGGTTTT
>WOGR01000819.1:0-11012 GCA_015342045.1 Leptinotarsa lineolata
CTATCTTCAGCACCATAAATAAAAATAATTTCAGTTCTTTCTTGTAAAGTGTACACCATTACGATTTGTATTACTGTCAGTGCAACTGACACCACCTGACAAATAGTTTAATATCAGGAATAACTAATTCTGATAAATGTTTTCACCATTCAATTGTAACTGACGCCAAAAAGCAACTGTGTGTCCTTATCTCACTTTCAGCTAAAGCAAAAAACTCTGTGTAAAAAAGAGACATAAACATACCCTTATTGAGTCAGTGGTTGTGGTTCCATAAATGTTTGCATTTTGTTATTATTAATTTTCTTTTTGACCTATTTTACGAGAACGGATCAACCAATTTCAGTTTCCTAAACGGGGTTGGGTGAGGATTTTTAAGATCTTTAAAATTATGTGTTACAAGATAGGGGGTGCCATTTAAAATTATTAAGTAGGAGTAGCTAGGGGTAAGGAGGATGAACCTAAAATACCACTGGCACTGGTTTCAAACTTCCCCCTCGATATTTAAATTGAAGTGTTTTTTGGCTACGGCAAATTCTCCCTGCTAAACGAAGTACTAGGGGTGGGAAGTTTTGAAATGAACGCACTGTACATTGGGCTGATGATACTTGTCAGGCACACTCATTAGCTTTTTAGTTTCTTGCGATGCCTGAGTGTCGTGACACCCAGTATATAGTCAATCTATTCCTGTACTCCAGTTCGTTCAGTTTTTTACGGCATTACCAGACCAGTTTTGATGTCACTTTTGGGTTCATCAATGCTCCAAGAGCATCCTGGCTAGAATGCTTCCTTCATTTGGTTTTTAAGAGTCTAGTGAAATGTCCCGGTCCAAAAACAGATTAGCGTTTGCATTCGCTTATGACCTTGCATCGAAATCAAGCTTAACTAATTTTTCACTGCTAGTAAGCTTAAGGATTAAATAATGGTCCTTGCGGTGATAGTGCTTCTTTCCACACACCCGTGCATAGCTTGAAAGATGGTGGTGTGCTTCAAATGCCTCTAAAGCCAATATTTGGAGCTGATGATTTGTGTCCAGCACACTCAACAGCTTTTTTGTTGTCTATACTTTCTGAGCGTCCAGACACTCACTATATCTATTCCGATCTCTCAAGTGTATTAAAACAAAGACTTCGGATTCAAGAAAATATGATTTCCTCGCCAGATACACTACAATGAAGAAAATACTTTGGAAATACAAATAGTTGTAATGAATCAGTTGAAAGAGGAGGGAACGTCACAAATAAAAGTCGTTTTGCTTTCGGTATGTTTACATTTATTTCAAATCAACTATATAAAAGTGAAAAAGTTACAAGTGAAAGACGTCGGTAGTAGACTTGTGTATGGCATTACAATTGGCCGCATTATATCAACAGCAACATATACAATTACTTCCATACATCAGAAAAAATATAATATAGATATATGTATTTTCATAAACTTGTAAAAAATTATGACATTTATATCTGATAATAAATAAGGTTCATCGCCCCTCAACTCAATTTAGGACTGACAAACCTTCCAATAAATGAATCTCCGTTATTCAAAAAATATTCAATTTTTATTAAAAGGTTTGCCTCGCAAAAATAGACAATAAAATTTCACATAAGCAACTGGATTGGTCACCCGGGCAATATCACGGGCATCAGTAGCCAGATTGGTCCAGACGGTTCAAATTGAAATACAAAGGCGGACAATGGTTCAGAATTATTCTGACAAAAATACTTCTCCACTTTTACTCAATCCAACAATTGCTTTGTTACTGTCACGAAGCAAACATTTTTTTTTATTTTACTTTTTTTATTACTTATAACATTAAATCATCACAGACTCTTCACTTTCGTTTAGAAAAAATAAAATTCATTACACTAACTGGGAACATGACACTAACTATGAACTACAGATAGTTATGAAAAAACTGATTTTTTGGAGAATATTTGATGAACATTGGAATCAGTTGAAATTTATTCAGATCTTTTGCATTACGTTTTAGAATCAAGTTTTCTATTGTTGTTCAGAAACTTTGTGAGAAGCGTTTAAATGAAAGAGAAATTTGAGAGAAATACTGAAATTGAATGTGAAACTCTTTTCTCTCATATTAGCCCCATCACTATGTAAGGGACTAATCTGTGTTACTGATGACTTGCTTATTTCGTGGAAATTCATGATCACTTTCATAAGATGGATGAAAACACTTTTTTGTCTAATTTCCACTACGTTTATTTATTCTTATGATCGGTTTCGGGGTTTAGCCTATTTTCAAGTGAAACTAACTTACTTTTTGGAGTGTGCACACGGAATTAATGGGGTTACAGGTAGTCTGGGTGGCTAGGTGGTAATTGAATAGGGGTACCAACTATGTAATAGTTGGCAACCCCGGTAATAGAGATTACCGGGGTTGCAAAATTCATAAATTCAAGAGTGAATACCTCTATAAATCGAGTTGCTCGTTTAGGGGTATATGTTTCGAGTTTTTTATTTATTTATCAATTTCCAGTGATTCCAACGTAGTGGAAATTTGACAAAAAAGTGTTTATATTCATCTTATTGAAGGCTTTCTACTACTCCATCTTGATACAAAAATATGTGGGAATCTTACAAAGAAATGAAGGAAGCAATCAATTTCAAAAAAAGTTACTATATACAAAAACGTATAGATCATACAAAGAAGTAACTTTCAGACACAAACTTAACACAATTCAACTTCTGGTTTTGTTTTTGGGGCAGAATTATAGTTCTCATATTAAACTCCATCATTTGTAAACACCAAATGTAATTGAGAAACAATTTCAAGTGAATTTTCGCGAATAATAGTAATAATCAATGCAGTTGTCTTTTTTTTTCTAACTTAGCCCAGCTTGGTAGAACTGTTTCATCCAATAGCTTCATCAATAGCTTGAAGGATTGGTTTAAAATCGCTTCGTAGAAAAGCTTAAAAGATGATCGAGAAATAAGCTGATATCTGATATCGATTTAAGTAGGTAAAATTAAAGGACAACATAAGAATAAAACAATTTGAGAAAGCTAACTGGATCAATTCTATAGGTTTTCGTAACATGTATCAATAGTTGAATGTATGGCTAAAAATAAGTAACCACCACTCCATTTGTAAGAAATGTCAGGAAGTACACACTTCCCATCCAATGGTGATGCAAAGTATTTTTTTAGGAATATTATCTATCTGTCAATCGAATTTTAAATAGAGCTGAGTTATGTGATGAAATTGGACGATACTTGGTAAAAATCCATAACGTATTCAAGAAACACTTCCTCGTGAGATTTCCACTGAATAGTTTTATAAAAACGCAACACGTGTTTCGCTATACAAGCATATTCCTCAACAAATGTCCAGTGAGAATATCACAATAAAGTGTTAGTTGAATAGGGCTAATACAATTCATACTGAATTACTGGAGTATACACTCAAAAGTGAGTCATCACCATCAACTTCTCCAAAAAATGAATTCTTGCAAACTTCGAGTCAAAATGTTGGATTACGTAAAAAGTTCACAAAGAGTACAATTAGATGGAGGCATGATTGTATGAACAATACTGAGATTTACAATATGAATACTTAAAATCTATCTATATGGCATTGGCATGTTATATTTTATACTGATTAAAACAAATAAACAAACAATAACACACTTACTATAATAAAATATAAGAAAAAAAAATAAAATATGAGAACCTAGTCAATCTTAATAAACACAATGAACGGTTACACTGACTAGGCATAACTACAAACAAAAAAAAACATTTTGACGAATAGTATTCGGAGATCAGTGAATACAGGATTTGGTGTAAATGTACTACCAAACGATTGGTTGTCATTTACATTCCTGGTGGCCTCAGCGGCAAAAAATCACAGTGACGCTTTGAAGAGCATTTCAAAAACTCAGTTTTTCACTAATACTACTACTTAAATCTAATGAATACTAATCCAACTAAATTGCTTTAATTTCTTTTAAAATATCAGCATTTATATATATATACTCCTATATCATACGTAAAAAAGTACAGAAAGCTATATTAACCAAATGAATGAACAAGTCGCTTCGAATATCCACAAGTCATCGACTAAAATGCGAAAAATATCTGCTACCCAGACCATAGAGAAGAAAAAGTAATATATGTAATTCATCAGTAATCTGACGACATTAGGGAGATTCAAAATTTCACAAAACAGTTAACTCAACTTACATGGCTGGAGATTTCAGGTTAATTGAATGTCTCGTTTTCTTCTCAATGGTATAAGTGACCGGCAGTACGCACTCGGCTCTGGCCAGTAGACTGTCCCGACTTGTCCCCCATGTATGTACAATCTCAGGTGCGGGCTGATCGGAACTTTGCGGCACACGTCCAGCTTTCGCCGCACCGCTAATCTACGGAGATCATTTGAAAACCATTAAGGCTGCAAAGATAAACTTTGCGGCTCTTCCACTTAAACAAACTAAACAGAGTCAGACTCTAGCGAAAGCAAACAAAGAAACGCCGCGCCCACCTGCTCATTGGCTGTGCTTATGGCCTTTTGGCACGATTCAATCTTTGGTTGTACCGAATCCAACTGTAATTTTATTTACAATTCATTTACAATAACATATTGTCGAATTAAAATCGAATATCATCTAATCATACGAATTCCTGAGAGGGACCAAATCGGGTGTCACGAATTTGGTCCTACTGGATGAGATCAATGCTTTGATTGGTTTTCCTCTCTTTGGAACACACATGTGCACAAATGACCAACGTTCACCTTTTCAAGGTCAATTTATTTCTAAATCTAATACACTCAGATTGTGAATATAATATATAAACTACTATATATTCAATAAAAACACACCGAAAGTATATAATATGAAAAAACAGTAATAAAGCAAACATAATATAGGAATATAGGGAGCATACCTCTACATTTCATAAAACTATCGATTATCGATCACTTTTGCTTTGGATAAAGTACGGGTGGGACACGGTAACGCAGTTATCGGGTCCCAAATAGATGCCAGCCGACGAAACAGATCATGGCGGTCCACAAAGGCGCTGAGACAGGACCTGGCACAAATTTGGAGAATATACTCTCGCTGGTGAAAGTCTTAGCGGAGGATACTTCTGGTTCGTTCACCTAGAATAAAACAAATACATTCAAGCGACACTATTTTCAATCAAATGTTGAAGTTTGAAAAAAGTCCATCCATACTATCATGCTTTTAATGTTCATAAATTTAATTCTCGAGTAAAAGCTGTTCAAGTTGAGAACTTCGATCCCGTTTTGATCCGGCATATAACCCTGAGCTGAAAGTCCCGGGCCTAAATAACGAAAGTGATGTCACTTCTAACACGATAACTCACAAATATCATAAAATTTCAACAGTTTTCTTTTGAAGGTTAGTAATAAGTGAAAAAGCGGTTAATGCGATAAGACTAGCGCCATCTATGGCCCAGGTAGTACATCTAAGTTACTAATTTTCTCTCTGCCAAATGTTTCTCATATTGTGAACAATTTACTAAGACTTTCAAATCAAGTGTATAACGTGTAGGTACAGAGGGTAATCTAGGAAACTGCCAGTATTCTCAATTTTCTCACTTTCAGTTCTACCATATATTATGTTTTATGGTCTCCAACCGGAATTGATAGAATAACAATGGAAAATGAGCTATGATAGCATTGATAAATTCAATAGTTTCAATCGAGTATTTTCAGTTCATCCAGTTCTCCTTTTCCAAGTTTCCATCGGCTGAGATGAAACGAAAATTATCAACTAGAAAGTTTTGGGGTATTTCTGAGTGGCAAGTGAATAGAATGGCTCAAAAAGGTTGGCAATATTTTAGCAATGACTAAAAAGTCAACTCCTTTCTCATTTGACTCCAGATCTCTGATAATTGAAGCCATATTGAAAAAAAAATGACTTTCGCGATCTAGGATGTATAAGTAGGTTCATTTGTTATCCATTGTTGATGATTACTTAGTATTCAGCTCAAAAATATCGATGTAGATGCAGGTTGTCTCTATCAGGACAGATTACTGGAGTTTATGCATTCGATGCAAAAAGCATGGTTATATTGTGATATCAAGGAGCACTAGTACAACTAAAATATCTATACAGAGGAAATATTCAATAACAAAGTCCTATATTTTCATTCAGTATCATAACTGGTGTTTTCCCATAACATGGAATACAAAAAGTTAGCAACGGGTCAGTAGTGAAAACTAGGGTTAAGAATGCTTTCAGAATCATTTGTTATCCTTCAAAACCATTGTGATTTCCTCAGCATGGGCCAGTTATAGTTAAGTTCCTGACCCCCTTGTATAACGAATGTCAGCTTACTCATTTGTTATCCGATTTTGTTCAATATAATTCGACCGTATACATCTGAAATCATCTTATTAGGATATGAATTCTAGTTATGTTATAGAACTATTGTTTGACAATACATTTTGTTCCTGTCAGCTCTGCACATTCTGAATGAGATTTCAAATCTATACCGTGTTTCTTTTGACAGATTTTTGAGATGTCAGAGTCATGCAGAAAGTCAGTCACAGAAAAATAGACGACAAAAATCGAAAATAGAAGAAAATTTTGTTCATCGACCCCCATTAGAGCCTCTCAGAGACCATAATCACGAGAAACCGCTGTGCTGAAATTAGTCAACCACAAAAGTCATGATCTTTCACTTGGCCAATTCACTGACTCGCCCAGTAGAAAAACCACAAGAAGCAAATAAACCACTGCTGAATAATTAACATCATACGTAAAAATCAAAACGAATCAAGGAAGAATGCAAAAAGTTATATTAGATAATATCACAGCTCAAACAAAGAAAAGCCATGAACGTATAATACGAACAATGGAACAAATAAAATTGTAATATAATTATCATCGAAACGGTATATTACAAGGTCAAAATTGCATGGGGTATACTGTAAACAAGTAGAAGTGACATTAATAGGTTGAACTCCCAACTGCTGTCCTTACAGCAAAGTAATGCGCAATAAAATCATAAGAACCAAAGATAGATAATTTTGCAATCATACTACGCGATTCTGCAGTAAAACTGAATATTTCATAAGGACAATGAGGCGAGAGCATGCATGTAGCGGACAATATGCAACACACATCGTCGTTCAACTGGTTGCATACCTCACGTGGCCTGAGCAGGCCAAGCTAACGAACTTGAGTTGACTCAAATACTAGCCACGATGTTGCCATACATTTGACGTTAACAGCAAAACTGATACTCTTTTTTATTTACTGTTAGGAAACATGCACATGGCAGAGATACCCACCAATCTTTTGCTATCTTTGAATAAGAAGGTACCGGACTGCCTCATAGAGGAAAGTACATGCGTCTGTTTATTTCTAATCTGATGTGTTATTTTAAGGTCAGGAATGTTTGGCAATACTGTGACAGTGTGACGTCACTGCTCAAATACAAAGGCGATGAGCGAGGAAGCGACATGAATTTCGATCTATAGTAAAGTGTAGGAGCAGAGATGCAATATATTGCAGCTATAATAATAAATTTAACGATTTCTGGGAAGTGACAGATACATTCATATGGCGACTTATAAATGGAGAATCTTCGAAAATTCTTGATCTGATGAAGAAACATATCTTACGATCATCTTATATAATGTAAATTTGTTGTCATAATGTAGTAAACAATTTGAATAAAATGGAAAAGGAACTGACTGATATCAGCTGATAACTTCACGACGACATCATTTGATTCAGACAATGTGACTAGTGGTAAATTTTAAATCAAACAAAGTAAATTAGTAGTGAAAAAATTTTGTTCAACGTAAAATAACATACTGTAAAAATATAATCCTCTCCTGGGCAAGATGAATGATCATATCCTTGACATAAACTGTGATAATTTATCTTCCTTTTCTCGAACGGTATATTAATAAATATATCTCAAAAATATGTTCACATTCTTCTTTGATGATATCACCATATACATGCTCCTAAATGTGTATGTATACTATTAGATGCTGAAGTGCTGTGGAAATAACTGCATGCAGTTGGTGCTCCTATCTCGTCTACCACCACCCATATTAATTAATATTTGCTAATGACATCAACGAAAAAAAGTGTCATATTCTATGAAAAACGATTGAACAGTGCAAGAAGATACGAAAACACCCCACCTTGCCTCTTTTGTGAACCTATGACTTTGTAGGGACGTGTGGCAGATATCCGACAGAAAAACAACTAACCCAGCTAATGCCGCGCCGAAAGCTGAAGTAAAACTATCAAGCACCTGCGCAACGTCTTCCATATGGAAGATTCGTTGCAAGTAACTTCCTATATACGAAAAGCTGAAATTAATTTCATAGATAAACCGGTTTCGGAGTAGTAGCTCCTGGGCAGTACTGTGAGGGTCATTTCAGACGGAGTGAACCGTTAGGAACAAAGGAGTTAGAGCTTGTAAAAAAGAAATGGTGAAAAATGAAACTAGATTGTTCAATGGATTTGAAAGTGGTGTGAAAATACAAAAAGGTATATCAAGAAGGCAAGATGTGGTAGTAAGATTATAAAATGTAACAGAGTACCCAGAAAAAAATGAAACCCAAGAACATGTAGGTACACATTAGAGTGATAGTGAACATCTATGAACAACCAAGAAAAAATTTCATAAATACGATGAAATGACAGAAGTACTATTATAGCGTCATGGACGACATATCAAAACTGACATATTTCAAGAATCGCATCTGTGTATATGAATGATATTTAGAAGAAATTCAAAATGAAGATACCATCACATGAAATGTTAGCCAATAGAGTTAACAATTTCGAATAGATGTTCGTTACTTGAGTGTATGTGTAAACTTTTGGCAGTGAACTAACAGAGCATGCATTTCAGGGGTGAGGCCTACAGAAAGAAGACACGACACCCACCAACCTCTTGTGTTAGTAAAATCTGATGAAACTCGTCAATTAGCTTGCGCAGAATTTCACGAACCTGGTTCCAATCTTGTACACCATTACGATTGACGGTTGTTATGGACACCTTCGATTCCTCGCAACAAGATGATTCTGAGTTTGTTCTTCTCCGGGTCGATCTGAAAGTGGCACTGGCAGCGACCTGGGGAGCTCCCCCCGGCTGATTGGATTGAACAATTTCTTGACTGGCGGCAGCGAGCATAGACAGATTATGGAGTAGATCCGGGATTTGTGTAGAAGGGACAGATGCAGATGTAGACGTTCCCTGATCTTGAGTTGGCGATCGACTCGAACCTGCGCTGGTTCGGTCTGTAAAAAATCATAACTTGAGCAATGATTTACAACGTGAGCCATCTTCTAACTTTTAAAAGTGGGGATAACTCATGCATCATGTAATGGGTGGCAATATCTTTGTTATGACTGAATATACAGGATTTGAAATCTTGTGCTGGGTGGTTTGGTCCCATGTAGATGTTATCAAATAATCAAAATACCCAGCTCAGGACGTTTATCAACTCTTAAAACAGAACACACAATAGGTAAGTCATACCTTATATTATATGACCAGCTACACTCTTGAGGTGTTACCTCGTTAATTTCCTAATGAAACTCCAAAGCAATCAAAAAATTGTAACAACTTTCTGAATAAATTCATTGGATATTGGGGAATCAAGAACTAATCGGTATTTATGCAGTACAGATATTTCAATGCAGCGAAAATATAACAATAGTGACACTAATTTGTGAAATTCAACGTGACAATTCAACCAAGGACAAAATTATATGAAATTATTCAGTCTACTCGAAATATTTTAACGAATGATAGATTCGAATAAAAGTAATATTATAGTCCAAGAGATTTTTTTCGATACGATGCGATGATGATAAGCCAGTCATCATCATAGTAGACAAAAACGTGCAAACAGATAGTGTTATTATTAAAATTTCAGTGAATCTACTAGACACAATAGGTATATCTAAACAATGAAATGAGTAATGCGGTTTCAGGTTCTAATTTTTTCCGGATTCTGCGAATTAGCGTATTGTAAAGATAACATACCGCAAAATGCCCAGATTAGGAAATCGCTAGTAGATAGTACACACTGACCACTGTCCTGTTTGGTTGTGTTATTATGAATAACGCTTGAATTTTGTTTTCACTGACAATTATAAGATAATATTCAGACACGTGTTTGCGACGGTATCTGGCCAAATAGGCAAATTATCTTTATCAACAAAGCTTAAACCACCTAATTATCAGCCCTTGATCAGTGGTAATCATAAACACTTTCCAATATTTTCCAACAACTGTACGGAGAAAACATAATTTCTAATTGAACCATAGAAAAAAATGTATATTGCCGAACGTAAATATTGTGTGAATGGTGTTACTTGTTATCACAAGTCTATATCTAATCAATGACTATTACTGGAGTTTTCTTCCAACAAGCTTGTTCTCTGATTTATCTATTCCAGTCACAGAATTAATATTTGTACTGACCCAAATATTTTTACAGGCATCACAATCATCTGTTGGTGCCAATCAGAGAGGGTTAGTCTTCGCTTTCATCATAGCGAATAGAACTCAGTTGTGAGAAGTTGATTACGAGAAAAAAATATTGCGAAATGGATGTTTTGTTGGGTAGTATATATTGGTCCAAGCGACGGAAAAGAGTCAGTTGGAGTTTGTATTTATCTCTACGGATCTATACTCGCATACCGTCTCAAGCATTTGTATTAATATCTATCATAATTGTTTTTCAGCTTTGCCACTGGCTGTATTTTTGGTTCCATAGGAGTCTACTAACATGTGTTATCAGGATGGATACAACATTTAATGCTCATATATCGCACAATATATTCCGTCGGGTCTGACTGCTTTACTGACTGGATTTATTTTTGGAAAATGGGTGTGAACCATTGGAACTATTTTATAAGAATGCCAGTTCTGAATTGAGATCTATTTTGAAACTGATTCGC
This sequence comes from Leptinotarsa lineolata, assembly GCA_015342045.1. Taxonomy (NCBI): domain Eukaryota; kingdom Metazoa; phylum Arthropoda; class Insecta; order Coleoptera; family Chrysomelidae; genus Leptinotarsa; species Leptinotarsa lineolata. The sequence continues at coordinate 10,929 of WOGR01000819.1, forward strand.
CTCGCAACCCCCCCCCCCCACCCACTCAACTATAATTTTCGTAATACCGCCATTGAAACCCGAAATCTTCAATTTTCCTTCATT
>WOGR01000819.1:11022-22646 GCA_015342045.1 Leptinotarsa lineolata
ACTATCATTTTCGTAATACCGCCATTGAAACACGGAATATTCAATGTTCCATCATTGCAACATGCACTGAGATAAAATTTCTGACGATTGGATTCTTAGCCACTGCCTTTATCATTTATGCATTCATGATTAGCCGTAGGCTCTTGACATGTACGCTATATATAAACACAGCTGTTTGGATTGCTACTACGTATTGAATGCATATGCACGTTGCAATTTACAAGGCCACTTGTAGAAGGGTCGTTTCACAATATGTATTTACCTCTAGATTCAATAAACACAGAGACTAAGTCACTGTGACACTGATATTTCAATTTTTTGATACGCCTCACTCTGTTTGATGGACTACAACTACTTAAATAGTTATTTCTGCTATTATGTATATTTCTGCATTATGTACTGTTTCACATGAAGTCACTGTTATTAGAAGTAATTTTCTTGTTTTTCTGTATAACCTCAAATTAAAATCAATCTACCATTGGATTGATTTAGGTCCTCCTATAAATTATTGTTTCTCTTAGGGAAACTAAACATCTCACAAGAACAATGTAACAATAAGGTGTTAAAGAAAAAGCAATCAATGAAGAGGATTTTTTGGTGGATAAAAAACTGAAATCCTTTAAATTCTGAAGAGGAATAATTTTGTTCTCTAGGCTGGAGAGACTGCTATATTTTTGAAGATTGAGCCAATATCAGATAGACTGACCTATTTTCATTAAATGATATGTGAGCAATTATTGTACTTTAGATAATTGTTCATTGATGTTTTATATTGAAAGTGTGGACTGTTGTGTTGACTGAAAACAAAATTGATTATCATGTTTTTGTGCATTTGTTTTGGGATTGGCTACAATAAAAATTGATACGACATATTACTTTCTGGTAGTTTGAAAAGCTTAGTGTTTTTTTGTCAAGGTTTTTCATCGTCGAATGTCGTTCAACTTTGACTGGCTTTTTTCACTCCCCTTTTGAATCTGGTCATATGAAAATGTCAACAATTGGAGATGTAGAAATGATATACTCGCTGAAATTGACCTTTTTTTCCAGAACAGTGATACATCTAAAGTTATGTTGCGATATAAGTAAAATTGACGTCTTAGCCCCACCCTACCCTACTACGAAATATCAAATGTAACTAGGTGTGTAATTATTACATCAACAGTTTAACCACATACTACAACTCAACGCGAGACATGTTTATCTTAGAAACGTAAGGCTGTTTATGTACGCGGTTAATGGTGTGTAAATAAATAAGTGGGTAAAATTCAAACAAATCTGTTTGGGTAATCTATCGATGATAAGAGTATTTTCACGTCTATCGACTTGTGATATTTCTTCCTCGATTTCTTTGTCCATGGAATTATATTTCTACGCAGTTTCTTGAGTTAACCAATATATTCTTGAAATGAAAAATGTCAGAATTATAACTCACAAACAAAAAAATTAACACGAAAGCAAAAAGCTACGCTGAAATGACGTGGCTTAATTGTCTTGATATTTTTCATTTATTTGTAATAAAAAAGTTTGAGTGATTTATATTTTTCACAAATAAGTATATCACAATTAAGGTTGACGATATAACTTCAAAAAGATGAATGAAAACACTTTTTTGTCTAATTTCCACTACGTTTATTTATTCTTAGGACCGGTTTCGGGGTTTAGCCCATTATCAAGTGAAACTAACTTAACACAGATTGACGATATGAGCAAAATATATGCCAACGAGTTGATTCACACAAATGAATGAAACAAAAAATCTGTTGCAAAATTATTACCTATATACTTTAAAGATTGGTAGTTAAAACACTTGTTCAAACAAATGACAAAATTTATAGTGTCGAAAATACATTTCAATTGCCATCAAATCTCTATATTATGATAGGTATATTTTTATAGGCAAGAATCGTAATCTAATCTGTCATCGAAGACTTCAACAAATTTATCTAACACTTCAACAAGTTTGTCATTTTTTAGGAGCATAAGAAAATTAGGCACTCTCTTCAGGCGTATATCAGAAATATTTCAAAATACAATTTTGAGCAACAATTTATTGGGAAATATATTTTCCAATCCTCGAGATGTGAAAATTTCTCCTCGGGATTATTACTATTTCATCACGTTTCACAAATTTCATTATTGAAATTTCCCATATTTCAAATATCTGAACGGACAAACTTGATTTCTGAGTCAGACACATCAGATATTGCGACACACAACATGCCCGCTTTCTCCCATTTCAAGAAATACCCGGTGCAAATCAAAGTAGAGGCAATAAAACATTTTATTCTTGTGTCGACTTGTTGAGACAAGTAGTCGCGCAAAATATTTCCCACTTAACGGATTTATTAAATAATACCAGATTCCGCCCTCAATATATTCATGACACTTAATGGGCTTGGAATGAAATATCCACAAAGTGTCTACAATCAAACCCGTGAAAAATAATGTTCAAGAAAAAGAGGCAAAGTTATTGACCCCATCCGCGCATTTCAGATCCACCGTCTATTTTTCTCCAGATGCATTGAAATCAAACACGGTGCAGTTGTCCGATTTAATCGTGAAAAGTGGGCCTTGCCTCATGGCCGACCATGAACCCCAGTGCAACAGGTTCATGACTTGTTCTAAGACCGCCTAACCTCGCGGCAGACAAACCGCCAGTTGAAAATCCCCAGCACTAATATTGCGAAAACTACAAACATGCTGTACTCACTTCTAATAGGTAAAGATGTTCTGGGGGGTGGAGGACCTCTTGATCTTCTGAGAGCAGCTTGGAGTTTCGTAAGAAGTGACTGAAGTTGAATGATGATAACTTCCACTTCGTTCTCATCTTCGGGCATGACGAAGGGCACTGCCATTGTCTCGACGATGGTTGAACACAAGATTACTTCAAACACAAATTCACTGACAACTCGCGACCACGCTTTGATATAGTTAGGCACACGTCCACACGCTAGGAGAGATCGACGGCGTTTGACGGAGCGATTGCCAGGCAGAGTCTACTAACTACTAAAACGTTAGCTTCGCTTGGCTTCCCCCTGCTTTCCCAAACGGTCCCTCAAACGACTTCGCTCGCTATGTAAAGTCGCCATAAGGGTGAAACGCTACTCGTGGTGGTTATCCAATAGGCGACTCCGATAGGCGTGTCTACCAAAAACAGAGCAAAATATTGGACAATTATATTTAGAAATACGTACCTTTGTTATTAGCTTAGACCCCAGATTGATAGATCACGGCACTGGGTCGAACTGGTTCAGTTAATTTCCACTTTCCTTTATGTAGTTCACTTCCAATTTTGTTGTTTTCTGCTTGTTCACTGATTGGGAGAAAACATTTTACCCAAATCTTTGCTCATGTTGCGTCTCCTCGGTTTCGGTTGAATGTGTGAAATTTTGTTGAGAGCGATGAGTGATAGAACCAGTTTTGTACTCGGAAAATTAATTTCAAGGTTAGATTTAATCCAGGAGATTTAAAATTACGTTATAAATTACTTCAATTGTTCTAGTTGAAGTGAAATATTAATTTCGAAATGAGAACATTATGAAATTCGAATTGTTTTCCCAAATTATAAAAAAGTCACACAACTAGAATTTATGTGTTCTGTGGCAATTCGAAAAAAAGAGTCTTCAAAAACAGTGGAACGACTAAATTTTGTTAAAATAATCATTGAGATAAATATTTATGAGTTGTGTTAAGGTGATGAAAAAATGTCGTTGTCTTCAGGTTCGTGAAATTATTTTTTACCCTTTCCTGTTATGCATTGAAAAATAACTACATAATCCTGACAAAAATAATGATTCAATCAGTAGGTAGTAATACTCACGGTTTCTTTCAGGAATTTCGAAAGGAATTACTTGGAATTGAAACAAGAAACAAGAAACTGATATAAAATTTTATAAAAATAAAGATGTATCTATGTATTTTGAAGTGGGAATATAATATTAAGTAATTAATATATACCTATTTAGTGATCCCATATTTTTTCTCAATATTATTGTCTATTTTTCAGAAAACATGAAAAAAAAAACTATAATAATTTTGTCTTTTTTTTATAAAACATGTTTTCAATATAATAAAGTTGTAGACATAAATAGTAACTTGAAATTAATACATACATAGCAAACTTGAATTCCCAATTTTTAAATAAAAAGTGGGAATTTCATCTAATTCACTCATGCAATAAAAAATTAGTAGGTACAAAAATTAAAAACAAGCCATTATGGTTATCAAAATTTTTATAAATCTATATTCAGGTCGTGAATTCTCTGAATTCACGACCTGAATATAGAATTCAGAAATTATAAGTTATTTTCACAACATAGAAAAATTATTAGATTAGGACCTTTTCTGATTTTTTTTAAAGAAAATTATGCATTCAGAGATATTTTTGCCATTCCCTTTGGGAGGTATTTTTAAAAATTCACATACCTATATACTGATCAAACACATATTTTATAATTATAGTGAAATTGAGTTGGTAACTTCAAAATTACCTACAGGTAAAAAAGTGTTGCTAAAAACGTCTGCACTTGAAGAATATCTGACTTAAAACAATAAGTAAGTAAAAATATTTTCTGCGTTAGATGAAAAATAATACAAAAACTATTGATTTTGTTAAAAAAAATTTTATGTTATAATTATTCTGTACATTCTTCAGAAAGTTAACTTTATTCTCTCATTAATCGCACAAAGTAGCTCGATATTTTTGAACCAGTGCCATAAGTATGAAAAAAGCAAGTTTTTTGCTATAGGTATCTACCTGTATACAGAGTGTCAGGCGGGCAAATATCTAGAGAATGAAAGAGAATATCTATATTTTGTAAAAGCAGATGATTTTGTGTCAAGGGTCCTCTTATATACGTAGAGATTCAGCACTAGTCGTCTTCCGTTAGGGCGTCGCGACACCGACGCCAATTTTCATAAATGGTAAACCAGATTTATCAATTCGTTTATGGATTCTGCATCAAATTCTGAGTTCAGCAATATACAACACTTGTAGTTTGTCTTGAATACTAATGAAGAAACGCAATTTTATTGAATATTAGAAAGAGGGCCATGAATAAGTCAAAATGAATGCAATTATACGAGATTAATAAAAATAATCCATCATTTATAATTGCATTGCCCATTCAGTTCAGCCTAGTTGTGTGTTTCTGTAAAATCGCAGACGATACAAATTGAAATAAATGTTTCAAATTACAAAAAAATATTTTACTTTCACTATAACTCGACCAACATGATAATAACGAAAACAATTAGTGATAAGATGACATAAAATAGGTACATTTCATTCTTGTCTTTATATTTTTGCGAATGAAAGCTTAAGCACTGAACCACGAAACATATCGCATTGAAAAATGGCATATACGAGGTGTTTACCAAATATAACAATGTATATAGTAGGAGTTTTTATTAACGCGAAAAAATATTTTGAAATTTCAAAGTGGTGCGGTAATTTATTGAAGAAGTGTAATTGGAGTATTGGAAAAAAATGGTACAAGTGTATTATATCTGAGGGGGACTTCTTTGAAGGACACATAATAGAAATTGTAATTGTAATTCAACTAATTTTTCAGCAGATCTTGTTTATGACATCGCTAAGTTGAAATTTGTAAACACGCATCCACTGATGTGATCTGAATGTATTTTTGACAATTTCATTCCAAGTAAGCTCTGTCGTTTCACTCTGAAAAAACATAAATTATTTTATTTCAATTAGGGTCCTATTATGATATTAAATGTGATGGATTTGTGGCTACAAGAACATGAAGTTAAATGAAATGACGCTAACTTCTAGTACAAAGAGTATGAAAAAGATATTTTCGCAACGCGTATTCAAAAACAGTACCGTTTACAGTTACGTAGGTACATAATTTTTATCAGTACTCATCCAAAAATTACATTTTTGCAAGTTATATAAGGAAACTAAATACTTATTTTCCAAACATTTGCTGAGTTTGGCTACGATTTGGCTTATTTTTAACGATTACAGTCACATTCGTGCAGATAGGTCTTCAAATCAAAATAAATCCTCACGGTAACATCATTTTATTTGAGAAAACTTTCAATATACATTTTCAACAACAAACATTCATTTCTCATTTGACAGTGACTCACATTCTCACAATACTAGAAAAAAATATATCAAACTGAACAAGCCTAAACATTCGTATTACAAAAAATCTCATCAACCATCAATGCAGGCTTCCGTTTTTTCAGCAGTTTACCGCATGAAATAAAAACTGGTATTTTTAAGTGTAAACTTTAAGAACCCCGAGTCCTACAACTTATTACTGTAATAATTTCGCATTGTTGTCGTATTCTTTGTCAACTAAACCTTACATTGTTCTTCAAGGACATTTAAAACTTACAAACATTGACTTGTCCTATTTATTTTTATCGATAGTTGAAAGAATCAATAAACATTTCATTTTATTTATTCATTTTGGGCTAGCTAAAGGCTGTATTATATCTCCTTAAGCAGCGGAGTAATAAATAATGTTCAAGTCGGCCTCCCTTCAGTGCAAAGTAGTGGCCATCAGCAACCTTAAGTTGATGATATTCCATAATTAAAAATAGAATTCCTTTCAGAGTAACATTTCTCTAACCAAGTGGTTAGAGGAATGATTGCACTGACGAGAGGCCAAATAGCCCGGCACCGGTCTGCAAGTGTGTCCGTTCCTATAATTGAAAATCGATCCCAGCAGTTGTATCGCCAACAGCATATGCAGGAAATACTTCTGTGTAGATTCCTGCACTGACACCTGTCAGATATAATCCAACGCCTTTCGTAGTATTAGCCAGGGGAATAGTTGTTTTCTGATAGGTGTCAGTCCATTAACCTACAGCGTAGCTAAGTCGAGACTGGCCAGAACAAATTGTTCTTTTAGTTAATTTGATTTACAGCCAGTCTTCGAGTATGCCCACTGAATATATGTGAAGGTTAATTAGGCACTTTATTGCCTGGAGACTATAATATAAATTTATGATAGAGCCATTGCATCTCAATCAGTTATTACTAGATTATAGTTAGTGTGTGAATAAAAATAGCTACTTCATTTTTCTCCCCAGTAAAACGAATCACCAAAAGTGCTTTTTCTGTTAATAAAAACATTATTATTCATAATTTATATGATGATATCATACACTAGAATCCTTCGTATACCGTTGATACTCTGATGGAAATGTATTCACTACTGAGGGGAGTTTCAAAAGCAACGATAACTAAATTCAAGAATGAGAGAAAAAATGAAGCTGTGAAATCACCAAAACTATCGTTAGTAAGAAAAACTGTTCCTGTTGATGAAAACTATAAACTTGCAATTGGAAGTGTTGATGGTTTTGTTGAGGGCGGTTAGATCTCACTCCATCTAAATACCTATATGATTGTAGTGGATAATGCAAGTTATCATTCCAGAAATGATGAGAGAATACCAACTATTGCATGGATAAAAGCGGATATCATTGAGTAGCTTTGACAAAAAACATACCATTTGATAAAAATATGATTATAAAAATAGTATTGTCAATAGTATGTTCAAGTAGCATGCGATTACCCCGCCGGACCACCGTGCGAGGTAATCGCACATTAAACGGTAAGGCTTCGTTAATCCATTGCTCGCATTGCTCCCCTTATCATTGCAAACTTAATTCCATTGAAGTCGTTTGGGCTCAAGTGAATGATTTCGTTGCAAAAAGAAACACGACATGTAATATAAAAGATATTGAAATACTCTTTGAAGAGTCCTCAAAAAAAGTACAGTAAGTACAGTTTACTAAGCAGGTAGTTAGGTAGATGATTATACTTCTTGAGACCATTATACAATACAGAATTATTAGTTAGTATTAGAGTTAGGTATAGGAAGATCTAAATTTAGGGTCTGACGTGTGGTATAATGAGAGACAGTTGCGGGGAGTTCTGTTCTATGTTTATGCACTAAACAAACTGTTTCTAAAATAAATAGAGCATATACTGATAAAATTTTGTTTGCGACAAATAAAGGCCTACAAGGATCTAGCCGTCTGGCTCTACAGAGAAATATTAATGCCTTTTTCTGCAGAATAAAAGTCGACTCAAGTCGAGTTTGATTACATACACCCCAGAAAGGAATCCCATATCTTAGATGTGATTCTAGTAATGAATAATAGACAGTTTTAGCTGCAGTTAGTCCAAGTTCTTCAGGAGTTATTTTCACAGCACAACATCCAGACGAGAGTTTTTTGTTAAGTGATAGTATGTGGTGCTCAAACTTCAACTTATCAATTAATAACCCAAGAAATTTGTTGGATGGCGTGTTTTCAATCACGTTCGGATTCAAAGATAAATAAATATTATCAAGAATGCAATTAAAGGTTGAAACTTTGGTTTTTTGAGACATTGAAAGCTAATAAATTTGCATTACACCAATCTGAGATTTTGGAGACATCAGAACAGATGGCATTAAGTAGATCATTATTGTCGTTTTTGTGCCATAAAATTGTGATGTCGGAAAATAAGGTAAGATTACCCTTTGTGTCGATGGTACTCAAGTCGTTGATATAGAGCAGAAATAGGGTGAGTCCGAGAACTGAGCCTTGTGGTACCCCGTTAGATATGTCAGAAATATCAGACACTGTTGTATATTAAACTATTGACTTCTATCCGATAGGTATAATTCGAACCATTCATGAGTAATTCCCTCAATACCATAGAGATAATCTCGTGATTCACATAGTCAAATGCTTTTGAGAAATTGCAAAAGGCTGCAGCAGTGATCTCCCGCCCAATAATGTTGCTATTGAGTATTTTTGTTTGACTGAAATCCAAATTGTTTGGACAATATGTGGAAATTAGTTCATTCAGTTTATTAAATTGAAGAACCTTCAATCATAACATTCGAAGAAGATTCATTGAAATTATCTGAAGGTAACAATCAAAAATGTACAAATGGAATCGGAGATAAAATGTCACATGAAGGTAAGTAAGCTACTCGATAATCCCTCAGATATTCTTGATGGTTTTGCAGGGTTCGTCAGTGGCTCTTATATAGTGTCAACATCGAGTAATCATGAGAACAATAGTTGTGATATTCCCCAGTCAAATAATTAAAAACTTCAGTATTGAAGATTTCTATACAGCTTTTAGCTATAAAGAATGTGCCTCAGCTTTGGTTGAACCAATAACTACTTCAATTAATATATGCCTGAAAACATCAACTGTGCCATAAATATGGCATCATATGCAACTTTTGTACAATGTTTGAGATGCTTCTTGAGAAGGCAATCTACTGTCAGGTCAGCAACATTATTAACCCCCAATCAACGCGGTTTTATGAAAGGACGTTCAACTATCATCAATCTTATAACAATTACTCAATGTATTGCGGAGGGTGTTGATTGTCAGTCTCAGACTGATGTCTTCTGCACTGATTTTTCTAAAGCGTTCGACAGATTTGACCATAGTATCTTTCTCAACAAGTTTTCGACTTTTTTACAACCGTAAGCAGTATTATGTCCAACTCACTGGCCACAAGTCTTTCGAATATCTAGCCAGATCTGGTGTACCACAAGGTTCAAATCTGGGGCTCCTACTGCTCAATATGTTCATCAATGATATTGGAGCTGAGATTGATGATGCAATAAAGTTTTCGAGTGTCCTGAGACACTCGCCGATCTAGGTGTTACTTTTGACTAATCCCTCTCTTTTAATAAACATATTGACACTACTCTGACAACTGTTTATCGCATGTAAGGACTCTAAGTTAGAAATACTGAAGACTTCGAAAAAGCTTCAACATTCAAATTACTTTATTGAACTCTTGTTCGATCCAGGCTGGAATATGCATCTATTGTATGGGGTCCCCACTATCAGGTTCATATATAACAAAATTTTGTTTTATATGAACGTTTTGCATTCACAACACAGGCCAACAAAAAAAATTTTGTTGAAAACTTTGTTTTCTTCAATAGCTGATTTTTATAGATTTTTGAGTGCTGAATCCAAATCTTAATTTTTTTGTATCACCCATAGTTTTTTAGAAATTGACTTTTTTATATAATTTAAAATCTGTATAGTATATGGTAAAACTAATGAAACACTATGCTGAATCACTATCATAGTTTTTATTTACAGTAGGTTACTTGAAATAATGATATAGTGTTGTAATGTAGGTTTCACTAGTCAGATGAAATTGGTTTATACTTCCTTTCTCTGTTTTCTTTGAAGTTTCTTGTGTAGCTTTTCCTGCGACGAGTCGCTTGTTGAGCTTCACGGTGAAGTGACCAACAGTAGTCTCCCATCATGTTGATGTTCCAGCGGCCCTGGTAACGTTTTTCCATCAATTCAATATCTTGGTGAGAACGCTCATCCTGCTCCTCACTAACATCTCCCAATTTTTCCGGAAAGTAATTAAGATGACTGTTCAGGGAGTGGACTTTCAGGCTCATCAAATATCCTAGTTTCTTAAAATTCTTCAACATGTCACCTACAATGGTACGTTATTCTGGGTCTTTTGCATTTCCTAAAAATTTTGTAACAACTTGCTTGAATGATTCCCAAGCTTCTTTCTCATGTATGGTCAGTGTGGTTTCAAAGTTTACATCGAACATCTTTTTTCGAATGTCGGGTCCTACAAAGACGCCTTCTTTAAGTTCAGCCTCTGAAAGGTTTGGAAATTTCTGACAGAGATATTTGAAACAAGGTTCATCTTCAGGCAATGCATTTACTAACTGTTTCATGAGGCCTAACTTCATATGTAGAGGTGGTAAGAGAATGTTTCTAGGATCTACAAGGTTTTTGTGGAGCCGAGTTTTAAAAACTCCCTCACAGGCCAGTTCTCTCTCCATCAATGTTGATCCCTTGCTCTACTGTCCCATTCACACAAAAAACATGGAAATTTGGTAAAACCACCTTGCAGACCAAGAAGCATGCATATTGCTTCCAAGTCACCACATATCATCCAACCATGAGGCGAATAGCCAATTTTATTCGACACTATTTCTAGGTTTTCATAGGTCTCTTTTATATGTACAGAATGGCCAACAGGTATAGACGCATAAGTGTTACTATTGTGTAATAAAACGATTTAGAACTAGTTTTGGAAGAATTAATAAACAGCCTCCATTTTTCTTTTTTGTATTCAACACCAAACTCTTTGGTCAGACCTGGATTGTCTGAGCAGCACATTAAATCACCTTCTTTTTCAAAAAAGGTCGAAAACTGCCGCTCTCTCTTCCTATACACATATATGCTAGTTCCAACTGCCAAAAAGTTCTTTTCTTTTAGTCTAGAACAAAGCAATTCAGCTTTTTCTTTTATCAACCCAAGATCCCTAACTAAGTCGTTAAGCTCAATCTGAGTAAACAGTTCAGGCTCTATATTTGCTGTAGCGCATCAGTGTGGATTCTAGGTTCCCTCCATACTATAGGAACAGCGTACTTAAAGGCTTTTTTCTCCTTTATTGACCATTTTCTAAGAACTTCAACACAAACATAACATACCTTATGCGGGGCCCAAGATTTATTCTGATCATCAAGTTCAATTCCAATGAGAAATAAATCTTTTTCACAAAGTCTGTAATGTTTTTTTAATGTTTTTTAATAACAAACTCACCACGAATATAACAAAAACTGTCAGCAGAGTTCTTACA
>WOGR01000820.1:0-22643 GCA_015342045.1 Leptinotarsa lineolata
GTTTGGCCACCTCGGAGCTGCGATTTGACACCGTTGGACTATTATTTGTGGGGTGCCGTCAAAGATAAGTGTTACGCCGACAAGCCAGAGACAATTGACGCTTTAAAAGACAATATTCGTGAAGCCATTGGTGAAATACAGCTGCACACAATCGATAATGTGCTTAAAAACTGGACCGATCGTGTAGCCTACTGCATGGCCAGCCGAGGCAGCCATTTGAATGAAATTATTTTCCATTATTAACCGGAAGGATTGTACTTTCAAATAAAAAAAGAAATTTGAGAAAATATTCAGTAGTTTTTTTTATAGCATTTGAAGAAAAAAAAGTTATTTGGCGGACCCTATATAAAATCAAAATACTGAATATTAACAGCTTGTAACAGTGTTACCACTTTAAATTATTACTGTAACACATCTATTGCATACTTGCAAATATTTGTTTTTAGTGTTATATTTATACTTATTCATGATTGTATTTATTATGGTCACCAAGAAAAATCTCTGTTTATAGAGGAAAAAATTATACCAAGCAAGAATTCACAGTGAAATAAATTACGAGTGAAAAAAAAATTGAACAAATAAAATGAAAATAAATTAGTATAATTAAAAATTAAGCAATTTCAAACCGCGTTACTTCACGACGTTTCGATTGTTAGTATCCACAATCGTCTTCGGGTGATGACTAGTCATCGTTCGGCACACAAATAGCGCTTGTAATTATGATAAAAATTTGTTCAGTTTATAATAAGATTATTAAAGATTGCGGTATCCAATGGATGAATTGTTTTACAAAAAATTGCAAAATAAATCGTCTTTATAAAACATTATTCAAAATCATAAATGTCAATAATTTCTATTCCGGATTTATATTGTGTTGTCGCAATGTAGAAAATCATCTTGAGACTCATTAAGATATTATTTTGGAATTTTTTTAGGAAACTGAAGAGACTGAAAATTTTGAAAGCTACCAAACAGAATATGAATCAATGAGTCAAGATGAACCTGAAATGTATGATGCATCCATTGATAATGAATATATTAGTTCAAAAGATATCGATGAGCAACAGTGCCCAGTCAAAGAAGAAGGCGAATCTTGGAATAACGAAGATATCAGTGAGAAAAGTCCCATGACTGAAAATTATATGTTTGAAAATGGACAGGCGAGAAAAGTATCAGGAGAAGAAGTTGAACAAATCAAAAACAAGAATTCGCTGGTTCAAATTTATCAATGTCCAAAGTGTTCCTTGCAATTTCCTAAAGTAAATCACTTCATGAAACATTTATGCGACCCTACTAAAATCAGTCACAAATTGAAATGCATTCATTGTAATGCTGTATTCTCCAACGATCAGTCTTTACATGCACACATGGGGTCTCATTTACCGAAAGAAAAAGACAACACGGTAACCAACGTTGTTACTCTAAGCCCGCATACCTGCAATATTTGTAAAACTATGTTTCCTTCTTTCAAGAGTCTTCGATTGCATAAAAAAATGCATGAACCGGTGAAAGAGAAAGCTCTTGAAGCGCCAGTCAATTACTCGTCAGGTGTTGAGTATGATTCTGAACCAGTAGTTCGCGAAACTTTTGTTTGCAATATATGTCACAATACATATGACAAAGAATATGAAGAAGTTCACATGAAGTCTCATGAAGAGGGAAATCAGTTTGATTGTACTATCTGTAATCGTAAATTTCATTCGCAGGAAAATTTGGAAATGCATGCCAAAGTTCATTATAATACTAAAAAAGTGTTCACTTGCTCATATTGTAAAAAAACTTTCAATACCGATGAAGCTTTACAAGATCATGTAGCAACGCTTTGTCAACCCAGGCAATATGTGTGTCGATATTGTGGAAGACGATTTGCGAGGCCTCACGAGAAGGTAAAACATGAACGAATACATACAGGAGAAAAACCTCATGTTTGTCAAATTTGTGGAAAATCTTTCCGAGTGAGTTATTGTCTAACCCTCCATTTAAGAACGCATTCTGGTACAAGGCCATATAAGTGTCCTCATTGTGACAAGAGGTTTAAATCACATAGCGTCTACAACCATCATATGCTCACTCATTCAGATGTGAGAGCTTATAAATGTACCTACTGCCCCAAGGCCTTTAAAACTAGTGTGCAGTTAGCCGGGCATAAAAACAGTCACACCAAACCATTTCCTTGTACAGAATGCAATCGTCCTTTTGCTTCATTGTATGCCGTTAGAACTCATATGGAAACCCACAAGAGAGAAAATAATTTAAAATTTGATTGTTGGTTATGTGGTGCAACCTATGCCAGAGCATTTGCTCTCAGAGATCATGTAAGAAACCATCATACTGATGAGAATATTGTAATTGATGATAATCTAAATGATCCCGATCATACTGAAACTGAAGAGAGTACTTCTCAAATCCAAAATGAAATGGAACACAGTGACTCTCAAATCCAAAATGAAGTGGAACACAGTGAGTGAACACTATATATATTCGAGGTGGCGAAAATTTAATTGCATGCTGTCTCGGAAGGCTGGCCCTAAACAAAAGAAACGTCTTGTCAAATCAAATACTTCTAGTCTTTATAAAATTTTGCCGAAACCACCTTCAACAGTTGTATGTAAAAGACACCTGAACATCAAAACTAACAATTTTAAGGTTGTGTCTAGAAAATCTCTATTTTACATATTTCTTGGCATCATTATTCTTTTTTAAAAAAAACTACAACTGTTGTCTTATTCGACCACGCCGTATCTTCTATAACTACCGAGCTGGCAATAGTGTGCAAATGAATTTTCAGCGTCCCAGATATTTGTGTGCGGGCACGTGCGTGGATTCGCGTGTGGGTATGAATGCGCGCGTGTGTGTATGGGCGATCGCGTCGTGGATACTCTACTGAGTTTTGGACAAGTTTTATTGTGTTTATCAAGGCTAGAATATCAGTATGGTTAAATAATGTTAGAGTTAAAGGGAAATTGTGTTAAACTATCTGGCAAAATGAGTAATAACAATGAAAGTGGTTTGAAAATTAATGAAATGTCATTCATGATGTTAGATTATGACCAAATTGACTGAAATCAGATTAACAATGAGCTTTATTTGTTTTACTAAAATTTTGTTTGTTAAGTAAATTATATTCTTGTCACTTGTCTCTGTGACATTTTCTATTTATCAACAAATCCAGAAACAAAATTTCAAAGAAGAGTTTTTCTACATTATCCGCTACTTCGCATGTGATGAATGAACACGTGCATTCTTACAAATCATTGAATTATATTATAGATAATAAATGAAATAAATATATTGAAAATTCTGTAGTTCAGTACTTGAATACACCTGCTAGTGAAGAGTTCTTATGAAGTATCTATATAGTTAGGTTAGGCAAGGTCAAAAGTGAGTGGGTCTGTTCGACCGTCCGCCGCAACCCGCAAGGGTTTATTGTGGCTCACCTATTCACAAGACCAAATAAACCCAGCTTCTTAACGAAACCGATCAGATTATATGGTGGGTGATCTGTCGGGTCAAATGGTACGAGTGCGGCTCAGCCAAACCCTAAAAACCTTATTCAGTGCGCAGCGGGGCAGGCACAAAGTGTGTGCTCTGCTGTTTCATCGTTTTTCAAACAAAGGCGGCACACACTGTCTTTTGATAGTCCGGGTCTCTGCATATGATGATTCAGACGATAGTGACCTGTGAGAAGGCCTGTTAGACATCGCAGTTCATCCCAACTGGAGTCCAACAACTGTTTGGTTTCAAGCTTCGAAGAGTGAATGAACGCCTGAGTGAACCAATCCTGAAAGATTTTGCCAGAAGTCCATAAATCTTCTTGCCATTCAGTTGTTCAATGCTTGTTTGCCAATGACAGGTTCTGGTCCGAAGAAGCTGCTTGCAGCACCCTCCTTTGCAAGAGAGTCAGCAACCTGATTGCCTTTCAGGCCAGGAATCCAGACCAGAGACAATTAGTTAAGTGTTTCTATTGAGGAGAATCATTTTTGACAATTTGCTACCAATTTAGACTGCTCGATAGGAGCCAAAAGCTTTCAACGCCGCTTGACTGTCCGAGAATATTTTTATTAGAGATGAAACGGGTAGTGGTTTGGCCGGATGCCGGATATTCGGCAAGCTGTGAGGTCGGAGCGCCGGATATTCGGCAAGCTGTGAGGTCGGAGCGCCGGATATCCGGCTACCAGAATATTCGACCCTATATTGCATTACATGACGCGATCAGTTTGATTTGAAATTTGAATATAAGTGCGGTGAAACTACCTTATTGCAACCTTTCTAGACCAAAGGTTCAAATCAGACTATTTAGGAGTTATTGAAACAGAAAATCCTAATAGAGTATGTAAAAAACTCTTACGACGAATCATCTTGTGACTAACAGAACATCGCCATATTCAACACCTGCTAAACGAATTAAAAAATATGAAACTGGATCCAACTTCACACGTGAAGCTCATGTCACTTTTTAGGAATACAGTGGTAAAGGATAAAATGGTAGTGCTAGTGATTGTCGCGATCATGAAAAACAAAATCTAATTGCTAACGAGATTTACTTTTCTTAAAGACATCTCGAATCGATCGCAGTTACGATCCATACATTTAGTGGTCAGTTAATTCGAATCAGTACCCGCAGTTCCCAAGGTAGCATCTGGCAACGAAAAGCTATTTTCAGAAGCTGGTCGGGTATGTGAAGCGAAGCGGAGTGGCCTCTTACCAACGAATGCAGAAAGTTTGGTATTCATTCACAATTTACCACTTGTTAATTTTTATTAAACTAATTAATAGAACAAAAACTTTTGATATTATCAAAATAAACCGTGTTCATAACTTATTGTGGTATGATTTTCCTTGTGTAAAATAATGAGATTTTTATTTATTTTACTATCCGGTATCCAGCTGGATATTGGCTCACTATTCGGTATTCGGCCGGATATTAAAAATAAGGCCGGATACCGGCTATAAATAGAGAAAGAGTAGATTTGAGAACTAAGATGAACCAATTGAATTGAGATTCAATTGGGGGTTCCTGAAAAGTGCGGAAAGTGGAAAGTTGTTAAATCCGAAAAGTGCTCGACTGTCTCGGCGAAATGTGTAAGTTTTTGAAACTGTAATTTTTAGGAATAGACTTATAATCTGATATATTTCATATAACTGATGCGAATTGTCTCGTGCCTCAGGTAACTGTTTAATTTGTGTCCTCGATTTGTGCAACAATGTAAACATACATATACAACCATATCCATTAAACATAAAAAATAATAAAAATGTTTGCTATTCCTAACCAAGAGACACGTCCCACCTAATTGAGATCTGTGCGAACTGCTTTATAAAGTATAACTTTTGTTAAACTGACCGCTCGAAATAACATCTATCCAACCATATATAACAGGATTGTTACAATTCCGGCTATAATGCAAGGAATTTTAAACTCTCCATTAACTAAAACAATTTTTTTCCTACAGTCTAAAATTTTAGAAAAGATTATGAATGAATCAAGAGATTTTTGAGATTTTTATGACGTGGTATAATTCCTATTACACAATATGGCTTCAGAAAGCAGCATAAGGCTGCAACAGCACTAGCAAATATCACTGATGATTCATTTTATGCTACGGATCTAGGACAAATCTTACGTTTACTGTTACTTGATCATAGTAAAGCTTACACTAGATCCTGCGATTCTATGTGAAAAATTGAAATATTCTGGTTTTGATATTTCATTATTAGTTGAGGATTACCTACAATCGTTCACAATATGTTCATTGAAATAATAATTCTAGCCATTTACTCAAAATCAATTAATCTATAGTAAATCTAAGGTCCAATATACAGATTACATATTTACATCTTTCACACAAACGGTAGTAGGTGGGGGACAGAAAAAAGAAAGTGGGGGAGGGAATCTGCAGGATGAAACTTCCTAATTGTGCCCCTAATAGACCCATGACAGGCCGATGGGAGGCGCCCCCTATGGTAATAACGGGTGGTTCTCTGCCCAACAGAGACTCATTTCAGCATTCAGTTCAAGACTTTCCGCTTCCTGCCGAGGCTTACGCGAGATTTATCAAGATGTTACGCTAAGTGTAGTAAGTGGGTGTTACAGGTTTATCACTAGCCCCATGGAGAAAGTTTATGAAAAAACAGGTAAGACTAATTCTGATATCACAAGAATATATGAACTATCTTAGCCAGCTTTTCCATGAACTAAGCTCGATCGCATTCGCGCCGTTCATGGAAGATATCTAGCACTTCATAAATCAGCCAGTGTTTACGTAGCTGATTATGATAATTCCTAAGCGCCGTGACGTTCCTCGTCAGCAGGCTTTTCGGCAGAAAGAACTTGAAGAATTTTAAGACGTGTGTTTAACCGCCGCACCCGCTCGTTGGGTGCGGCGGTTAAACTCAAATGTTCCTGAAAATTCAGGTGCCTATCCAAGATAACTTCCAGATATCGCGCGCTTCTCTGCTCGTCGACGCAGTTACCCTTGACTCGCAACTTCCCGAAGGTTTTCACGTTAGTAAATTTCTTCGAGCAGTTAACGAGTTCTGTTTTATTAGGGTTAACCTCGATTTCATTACGCTGGAAGTACGACACGACCAACTTGTCGAGGTGGATCTGTATCTGTTGCTTTGCCACCTCGCTCGGAAACGAATGTGCGTATATTGCAGTGTCATCTGCGTATATGCCCACATTCGTTCTCGGGAACATCGGAAAGTCGTGCGTGTATAGAGAGAACAAGTGCGGTGACAGGCAGGCCCCCTGCTTTAATTGGATAATTCGTGGCTTGGTCCACTCTCACACGAAAAGTTGGGTTGCTCAGGTAGAATTGAAAAATCCTAATCACAAATAAGCGCATGCCTGCGGTTCACATCTTGTCTAGCTATTTACTGAGACGCAATACTTGGTCCACCCCTCTTTTTATTTATTTATTTATTCAGGGATTTTATTGAGAACTGTTCCATACATCAATATGCAGACGGTATATGTTTTCCAACTGAAATCATATTGCAGAAACCTGATATGATTAAAAAGTTATTTGGTATTTCTTACTCACATAATCGTAAGTTGAACTCTTCCAAATCCTAAGTAATTTTTTTCGTTCCAAAGAGTAAACGGGAACTTTCAATAAGATGATCTACTGCCTATTATCCGGGAATGTGAAAACTTAGGTCTCTGGTTAGATAGCGACATGAGATTCACAAATCATGTTAGCCAGTTGATAGGAACGTTATTCAATATTCTTATAAATCTGTACCCTAACAGAAGAGTTATGAGTAGATATTCTCTTTTGGAATTCGTGAAGTTGATAACATAAGTTGGGTAAATAAAGGAACAAAAAAGCTACGTCTCAATCAACTTCGCAAACTCCACTTTCTAAAAGCTGTTCGAAAAATTTTTGAATATGGAAATCCACGTCATCTTTCAATAATATTGAAAATGTTTTGGAACATTGATAATTTACCTACGAGAAATGGACGTCAAGTCAACTTGTCATCCCCAAACAAAAGACAGAAGTATTCAAGCGAAGTTTCTCATACGATGCTGCCAAGCTTTTGAATCAACTGCCTCCAGAATTTACAGATTTCAATATACGAGTATTTGCTTTTAAAAAAACTTACATTTCTTCTTCGTAACCAAACGTAAGAAACTGTTTTAAAATCTGCCATTTTCCAATGTTCGTAATTCAATTATTTATGTTAAACAGTATCTCTTTTTTTGATTCATCATTGATTCCTATATCTTTATTGTCTCAATATTGTTTAATTAATTTAATGATGGATTAAGTAATTCTAGGTTAAGTCTAGGTTCATTCATGAGAAGCGGAAATTTAACCTGTTTAGTATCTAGAATGGGTGGGCAATCCTAGATCGATATTAGGTTGAAAAATTTCATGAAAATATTTTCATTTGTATGATTCTAAGTATCCTATATGAATAATTATTATTTTCACTTATTATCACTTACTTTCATCAATTTGTACCATTTTTTTGCCATTTACAAAACTTAATGTATAGTATATCAAGGAAAATCACTCACGAATTTGTCTGAACATTCTGAATTTCTCTCAGTACATTTGAGCTACAGATGTCTTCGTTTCTTCTCAAATTCTAAAATAAATATTCATTTTTTCATTATCTATTCATGTTGATTAGGCGGCTCATGCCAACTCTGGTACCTTCCCCACCACTCGAATATGACGTCATATGCCCTTAGTCTTCAAAAATCTTTGAGGTTGCATCAGCAAGCGACCTCAACATTCAAATGACTTCGACCATATTACATTGACGTTGTAAGAGCAAGCTCAATTTGAGGAGAGTGACTTTGAATGAGAACATGTTGACTACATCTGACCTTTTATGATTGCAAGAGCTTGTGCTGACCTTCGGTTTTTTATGTCACACGACCTTGATTCATACCTTCTGATGTACGTCCAAGTCAGCCTTCCTCCCCACCCAATTGACGACTTATAAAAGAGGAGTTACTCAGTTATCCCTCCAGATGGAAAAATTTTTTACATTAACGATCATCTCAAGTATACTTAGCTGCAGTGGGTGAGATACAAGTTTCACTTGTGATGATAATATGCGTCGCTATCAGATACAATCTTACAGAGCAAAAAATGTTGACTCCGGACCTTCAGCAAAAAAAACCAAGGTTCAGTCACAATAAAAATTAACCAGTAAGTCAACTCCCACTACTCTCTTTCATGAATTCACAAAGTTCTTGGTGACCTTGAAACGAAGTGCAGAGCCGATTTCGTTCATTTACCATAGGCTTGCGCCTTATATAAAAACGAAATTTAAGGATATAGATTATATTTTGGTAAGTTACTATTCCGTACGGCGATTTCACTGGCTCTTCAAGAAAACAACCCTTGGAACATGCGGTACACACATGTTGATATCCGACCCTTTATTGTAACTAATCCGATGCCAGTGGTATCTTCGAATCCTTCGATACTACAGCACTGAACGCGTTGGATGACATTCTCATCCTAAGAGCAGTTGAAGGGCCCCTGCAACTTGGGCGGATCATGTGGTAAGAGAACCTACTGGTTGTATTCTACTGTGGTTGAGTGATGTTGGCAATTATGCAGTTACTGTAATTAAATACCTGTAATTCGAGTGAATTCCCACCTTTAAAAGATGGAGTATGGGACAAATGGATGCACTGATTTCAAACTCATAGTGCTTTCAAAAACAGGATTGCGAGTTATCGAGATGAAAGCAAAATCAACATTTGCGGAGATGTATTGTCAATTTTATTGTGAGTGTAGTACAAATCCATAGATCCGTAAAAGTGCACATGGAAGTTTTTGGAAGGTATATTTTGCAAACTCAAGAATTATCTGATGTCAAGTGTTTCAATAGTACAAATAAAATTGTTGATTTATCCAAAGACTTGAAAGAAGACAACGAGTTCGCTTATATATTGCCTTCACAAGCTGCAGAATTGTACGAGCGTGATTCAGGTATGTTATTTGAAAAAACTATTGGAACTCCTGATTATAATAAAAAAAATTTGGTTGTAGATGAACCCTTGAAAAAATCATGTTCATTGTGGTGAACTTCAATAAGTTCAGCCATGAAGGATTGTATTGGATTGAAGTAGAAAGTTGTGAATGTAAGGAATCAGGGCCAGTATTGCTTTGCGTGGGTGGTGACGTCAGCATTTTATCTTAAACTAACGAAGAATTCTGAAAAATCATCATATCCGCATTTTCAGATATGTTGAATGTATCAGGTATAAATTAAGATTTTCATGATTGTTCTCTCAATGTTTATGGGTTAGAGATTACTTTTTAAGATAACAAAGCAAAATATGAAATTGTCGGGTCATTTACATTATGCTCAGCGGAAACTGAGACATGTTAATCTATTATGTATTACTGATGAATCACGAAATGGCCATTATTGCTGGATAAAAGATCTGTCAAGATTAGTTTTATCTCAGCTAACGGTTATAAGAAATATTTTTATGATGGATGCCTACTATATTTCTCTAATTACTGAAACATCGATTGAACGATTGCAATATAATTTACACAAAGACTCTGATAACACAATTGAGAATTTATTAATGCGGAAGGCATTTTGATGAAGTTTGGGATTTTTGAGAAACAATTGCGAGTGCCTTTCGAAACTCTTACATACGAACGAGCCATATCCTACACGCTTTTACAATTAGAACATTTATTCATGAACCTTATTCGTTCTCCCACCAAAACGAATGCTCCTTTGACGATTCAATTTCCAAATTTGTTTCCTATCGTAAAATAGATGCTGCCAAGGTATTTGTGTCTATATTAGAGTCCGATTTAACTGAAATGTACCTGTACCTATGAAACCACAGATTTGGAGGAAGAAGAGTTTTCATATGCTTCTACATGTGGTATATGTAAAATGCTTTTTAAAGCAAGCGTTATCAAGGTTAGAGATCATTGTCATTCAACTGGAGAGAATAGACATACGGCAGCTCATTCCAATTGTAATTTGAACTACTAATGGTATTGGCTTATTAATATCAATAAACTACCTGGTTTGTGTAGGGTAATATTGTGATTCTCTTCTCTTTATTTGATTCGGGTTTAACAACTCAAGGGTCTAATTGGTTTCATTATAATCGTTTAGCCAATACCATATACCGTGAAACCTACTATACCAAATTTTCCGTAATGGGTGTGATTGTCATTTAATTATCAATGAGTTATGTACTCCAATTCAATGCCATTGCTCGCTTACGGCTATAGATATGATAAACTTCTTTTAGAAAGGTTTCCGTGGTGGTGTAAACCAGTGTTCTGAGAGGAAGCATATCACTTTTTTCCTAATTGCAACTCTAATGAACCTTCATCACTTACTTGGATGCTACTGATTTGTACTGTCACGATCTCTTCTGACAGGCGGCTTCAAATGGCTATCTGATGAATAAATTCAGCTAGATATATCGGGTATTCCGGACAGTTCTCAAGGTTATGTATTGTAGGTTGATGTTCATTACCCAATCTGATTTACCATTTCTAGTTGAGAGTATAGCTCCAACTGGATCCAAGATTTCAGTCTTTCCCACTCTCAACGATAAAAAAACTACTGTTCACTATAAAAATATAAAGCAGGCTATCGAAAATGGTTTAATAGTTATGAGAACTCATAGAATGCAATAAAATAATTAAAACATTGTATTTATACTGGTGAAATTTTAATCATCATTTCATATTAGCAGTATATCATGTCCCATTATTTTTATGAATTGTGTTTTCTTATTAATCATTGTGCACCTATTAACCTGTTACCCTTATTTTTCAACATCTATATTACATCAAAATTCTAGAGTTTCCATCATGACTTTATTAAACAATGAAAGTGATCAACTTTGACATATCATTCAACTACCACCAAATATTTGACTGGATTACATTATTTGAAAAACATATTGATTGAAGCTCGCGGAGAAAATATAAAGGGTGGCGTTTACATAGGATATAGAAGAGGTGTTGTCAGACTTGCAACCAATTATGAGGCAGGTAAAAGTGACGATGGTAGCTGTGGTTGGTAAGTGGAGGTGGTAGTAGGGGGAGTTGAGGCATTAAAAGTATCGGGACCGAAGGTGTTTCTTCATTCGATCTCTTCAAAGTCTTCGAACAGTTTCGAAGGTTCCTGCCTGTCCCTACCATCATCTGAACGTTTTCTGTATGTTGTAAATATAATCATTCAGGGTTATGTATTGTATCTTTATTTTTCTTGCCGACTTTCAGCCAAGTATGTCGATGTTGAATGCTTCTGGAAATACCCAGGAGACCACTGCTTCAGGAGGAGAGAGGGTTAACGTTCTACAGAACGTTGTGTTCTGTTCTCCCATCGACATCCAGGGCGATTTGGATGCTATCATCGCCGAACTCCTCAGTGTACTTCATCTTGGCCGAGGAAACGTTGAAAGAAATGATGAGTCCCACGGAGAAGGAATCCAGTGTGTGATGGACTATACCAATGAGGATTAGTTCACACCAAAAACTGCGACGATGAGTATCCCGAAGCCTACTAAGAAGGATAAGAGACTTAGGAGGGTGGCTGAGGTTGAGCCATGGACACCCGCTTTAAGTGTAAGTGAGCTAGTGTTGAAAGTTCGGTAATGAAGTCGAAGAAGGAGCAGTTCACACAGCGAAAGCTGTTGACAAGTTTTCCTGTAGCTAACCAATACCAAGCTACCAAAATACCTCAATGGCAGAGTAGTCTACCAGGATTGCAGCAACATTAACTACAGAGAAGGAGACTACCCACGATACGTCCGCCAAAGTGGCCATCCCACCAACCAATAAACCGCTCGTTTTGGAAGCCCCTGCTAAGGCAATCATCATAATAATTGAGATAATTTTGAGAAGCCGGCCATCCGAGACCCCCACTGCACCTAGTATATCTCTACCAACATTATCAAGACCACCTCCGTCGATAAACCGACTATTCCGAAGTACATCAAGCCCGAGCTGGAAATCTGTAAGTTCATAATCATAAAGCCGCATCCCCACTATGCCAAGCGGCCAGACCACGCGGGAAAACCGACTGGCTTGGCCGAATGGCATAGTGAATTTGCTTGTCGTCGGCTTTTGGATTTGGCACCAGCTGTTAGTCATTGTTGCGATGTCGTCCGATGAAGATCTGCTGTTAGCAGCTGCTTTAGTTGTTGTTGTTGGTGCAGTGAAACGACTGAGATTACCACAGAGGTTTTGGGTTCGCCCCAGTTTGAAAAGGCGTAATAGGTATAGTGCTACACTGACCAACTTAATGATTTAATACTGGATGATGTAGATCCATTAAACTTAGAATACAGAGTTGATGCTGGGTTTAGAAATGGTTTTAGAATGACAGCAGCTGATTTTGAAATTTTACTGAGGAAAATCGGACCACAAATAAAAAAAGAAAACACAAGATTTAGACAAGCAATACCAGCTCAAGAACGGCTAGCTGTCACCCTACGATTCCTCGCCACAGGAGATTCTTATCATTCACTAATATACACGTTTAAAATATCTAAACAGGTTATGAGTAGAACCGTTCCTGAAGTGTGTGAAGCATTGATATCTGCTTTGAAACAGAATGTAAAGGTGAGTTTGGAATAAAGTAAATACCTTATCAGCCTTGTGAACTGCGGACCTGCCTGCAATAACGTAGTTTAGAAATAAATAACAATTGGTATTTATGATAAATATTGAGCTGTACTGTAAAATATTAGGCCCTACACTAAAACATTAAAATAAATTATAGGTATATATAACCTGGTTACTAGAGAGTTTTTGCCAACTACGATAAACAGTTACGCTAAACGTCAGCTGTTCATTTAGAGTTTGCGTTTGCTTTTACCGTATGTGGCAAAAACTCTCTATTAAAATACCAACGGAGTCCGTCTTTCACAGAGCTGACATGCATTTGCATACTTAGAAATATTTGTATAATGGTGTATTTCAAGTAGGTACGATACAAAAGTACAGTTAGAACAAAATACTTTACACACATTTAGAAATATTTCTAAAGGCCCAATTGTGTATTCTATGTACGTTACCAAAGTACAGTTAAGAAAAAACACTACATACACATGGAGAAACACCTGTATCATTTGCCAACGTGGATGTACGCCACTACTGGACGATTGTCCATGGTGTGGGTTGGTAGATGTGCGAATACTGTGATATTGTGTATGGTGCTGGGGAAATTGTGGCTGTCCGTATGTAATGGAAGGATGGTCGAACTTTGCCGTCTCGCCTTCAAACAAAAAATTGCGAACTGTAGCCTTTGCATATGTGCATAATTTTCTGATTTTATTAGCCACGTGTTCGCCGAACACTGAATATTCGTCTCTTTCTTGTTTTTTACTTTGAATGTCTCTCATTATAGTAACTGCTTCTTTCAAAATTGGTGTATTCATTTGTCGTTTTCTTGCAACACTATTGTTTGGTGGCTCAGTAGACGTGTTGGTTGATATTTCTTTACCTCTTGTATCAGACTGTTGCCGCCCTTCCTCTGGCTCTTCATCCTCTTCAGTGAGTGTTTCTTCTTCAGTTACCTGAAAATATTTCGTTACTTTCAGATGCCACGCTGTATTGAAGAAATCAAAGCTATTTCAAGAGAATTTGAAGAAAAGTTGTTTAACTTTTCCCATTGTGTAGGTGCAATGGATTGGAAACAAATACCTTTACAAGCACAAATCAACAGTATCAGAATTCTTTAAATATAAACGATTCCATAGTATTGTTTTATTTGCTGTTATAGATGTGAACTACAACTTCATATATGCTAATGTAGGCTATCAAGGTAGAATTTCAGATGGTGGGATTTTTGATAGTACCTTGAAGATAATACGATGAAGCTGCCACAAACTGAGTGTTTGCCTGGTCAAACAGTTCCTGATTCTTATGTTTTTGTGGCGGATAATGCTTTTCCGTTAAAAGCGAACATCATGAAACCATTTGTAGGACCTCAACCAAAGAGTTCTAAGAACAGACATTATAACTAATGAGTTAGCCGAGCTCGAATTGTTTCAGAAAATGCTAATAGCGTTTTGGCTTCTGTTTTCAGAGTGCTTAGAAAACCGATGTTGCTTCAGCCTGAAATAGCAACAATTGTCCTTGCGGTGCTTTACCTACACAACTTTTTGAAAGCTGGGACATCAAGAGTCATCTATACCCCTATAGGAACGTCAAGGTGAAGTTTTATTTGGCTCTTGGCGAAACGACACAAGTTGTGCCTTGCAAAATTTGCCAAGACAGCCAAGAAGTAAAATCAGTGCCAAGATAGTGAGATCATTGTTTGCGGACTACTTCTCTTCTCCGGCTGATAAACAGTAATTAAACTAGTGTTTGCAGGACAAAATCAGAAAAAGAAGATAAGTCCCGTTATGTACAGAAACTGTAGTATATTAACTGTATAACATAACTTATTATATTACATAAAATAAACTTACCTGTGTGTCACTTGTATTTCGTGGTTTATTCCTGTCCCTTAAGAACATCATATTTTCATAGGCAAGCCACTTACTTTTATAAACACTGACACTACCATAACCCGATTTTACACTTTTTTCAGTTCTCGCGAAAAATGACTTTCGGGTAAAACACAGTCCTACAAAATGGGAGCATCGCGATACGAATCCAGTAGCTCCAAAACCTTATCATTTGACCCCTCCATAGTTCAGCACGTGGTAATCCTAGCACGACCTCAGCCAGACTGAGACGCAGATGAGAGTAGTAGTGCTGCGGTCTGCCGCTCGGCACGTCCCCACTCCAGCGTGCCGATCGGCTTCCTTTGATCAGACCGACAACCAGTCGGTTTGGGATCGGCACGCAGCATGGCCGCTGGGCACACAGCGGCACAAAACGACGATGCGTCCACACTTGCCAGTCGTCAATGCCGATCGGTGACGCTCGGCATAGTGGGGATGCGGCTTAGCAATTCACTCACAGACCCCAGCACTTTGCGACTCCTATTAACTGACCTAGTATCAGTGATTTCAACTATTTATTTGGTTGTCTGTTTCAGTGAAAGTTGCAGGAAGGGGAAAAGCGAATTTTCATCTGGAGGTCGATGCCGAAACTACAGACAGCTATTGGGACCTTTTTACCTTTGATGAGCAGGTTTTAAATGTTCTGTTGATATCACTTCACGTGGAAAGTCTTCAATCCTATCACATTTATTTTTCCATTCGATATTGCTCACAGAAAGATATAAGGAGGTAAAACAAAATACTACTAACTGAAGAATTGAAATAACAAGTCAATCCCACACAGACATGCGGTGTTCCAATATAGAAAGCGTCTCATGGGTGCAGATAATACTCTTAATATGTAACATCAATGAGCCGTGTGTTTCAGACAACCAACTCCACTTACCCTGATCCAGTTAAATTTCTCCTAGAGAAATGTTTCTACGATATAATTGAATATTTGAACCAAACAATTTTATTAAAATACCCACAATATACAGGGTGTTTATTAAACATATGGCTAAGATATTTCGTTCTTTGATGATTTTTGATAGAGCGATTTGTTTCAAAGATTGGGTGCGAAAAAGAATTTCAACAATAACAATTTTTGTAATTTTAAAATTATTAACGTAACCGAAATAAAAGTATAGCGTACTACACTGAACCTACCATGTAATATAAAAAATCGAATAATTCCGTTGGTACCTAAACAACAGTGAAAGATGATGAAGATTTGAAAAATCGGATAATTGCTGGATGTAACGCAATCAGAAACAATCTTGATGTTTTTGAAAGAGTTCGGGAGCCGATGAGAAGATTGGATTCTTGAATCCGAGCGAGGGGTAGTCACTTTCAACAGTTCTTATAGATTGAGAAACATTACATGTAATTTCTCGTAATAAATTGTAACTGTCAAAATTTTCGCTCCGTATCTTCGAAACGAAGCGCCCTATCAAAAATCATAAAAGAACATAGTATCCTAAGAATAGTCCCCAACGTTTTTGCCGCATGTTTAATAAACACCCTATATTTTAGGATCAAATAATTATTTGTGCAGCCAATAAATTCTTTTAGGTTAAACTACTCAAAGTGAATATAGAGACATATCCTTAAAATCCAATAAGTAAAAAATATGTATTATTTCATGATAAAAACTTCTGGTGTGTACTCCATACTAATTCTTATCATGTTCCATTCAGTTGTTGTTAACTTTTTTACTTCTTTTTGTACTTTTAGCTACAAAATCATTAATATGAAAAATCTGTATTTAGTTTCACTTTAGTTTAGTTCGTGATCGGTATTAAATTTTATAATTTAAAAATGAATGTTAATGTATTGGGTAGAAGCAGGATACGTAGGGTGTACCTCAACAAATTTCAAGTTGCTAGAGCAGTGGCATCGATCGAAGTAGGGTATTCAAGGCGTCGTGTAGCCCAAATGCCTAATGTGAGTCATGTAGCGGTTTCCAGAGCTTGGAATCGCTACCAAATTTGCGGCATAGTAAAAAGAGCCCGTTATCCCAATCGGCAAAGGGCAACAACCCGCAGAGAAGATCGTTTGTTACGACTTTGGGCAATTAGGGGTCGCACCGATTCTGCTAGAACACTGCAAAATCGTCTTATAGAAGCTACAGGATTGCGAATTTCGAACCAAACGATACGAAACCGACTTCACGAAGTACAACTCCATGCAAGACGACCTGCTAGAGACCCTAGATTAACTCCAGCTCATCGAGGAAATCGTAGAAACTTTTGTCAAGAGCATCGTAATTGGAATTTAAGAGCAGTGGGCCTATGTAATGTTTACAGATGGAAAAAATTTATGTTATTCAACAATGACGGACGTGTTCGGGTATGGAGACGTCCCGGTAAACGCAATTTGGATGACTATGCAACAAATTGTTCCATTTAGATGTGGATCGATAATGGTATGGGCTGGTATAACTTTGACAGGACACACGGACCTTGTGGTATGTCGGGAAGGGACTGTAGCGGCTCTCCGTTACATAGAGGAGATATTGGAACCTCATGTCGTCCCATTTGCCCAAAATATGGGCGCTGAGTTTATTTTACAACAAGATAATGCAAGGCCACACATAATCAGGGTCGTGAGAAATTTCCTACAGGACACAATATTAATGTCATGAGATGGCCAGCTAATAGTCCGGATTTAAATCCTTTTGAGCAGCTCTGGGATGAACTGGAAAGACGTTTGAAGGATCATCAACCCTTCTAAAATCTGAACCAAGTTGCAGATGCTTTTTTGACGATTTACGAGCACACAACAAATAATTAGAAATTTAGTGGAAAGCATGCCTCGTCGTTGTGCCGAACTTCTTAGAGCCAGGGGTGGACGTACTCACTATTAATGTACATTTTTCTTAATTTTTTTTCTGAAATAAATTTTATTTGTTTTTGACACTCATTTGTATTTCTTTTTAATCGTATTACCTAACAGCATTTTGAAAACAATGTAAGTTAAATTAAATAAAGGCACCTATAAACTATTTTATAAATATAAATGTTTGACAAAATAATACATATTTTTTTGACTTATTGCATTTGAATAGTTTATTTAACATTGTCAATAATTTTGTACTGCCATAAATTCATTTAAAAGTAACATGGTTAAATGAAACTGTACTCGACATATAAACTAAGATATAAAGGCCCTTTTTCATGTAAACTAATGAGTCGTTACTTTGACTCTTTCATAAATTGAGGATTTGCAAAATTTGAATCCCATTAACTGAGAATACTAGCATATTCAAAGTTTTAGAATGAAATATAATAATGCAATCAAAGTACTACTTCATTAATACAAACAGAAATACAAACTTTTTCAAATAACCTTTATTTGCAAGAAAACGGTGCCATTACAGATATTATATAGAATATTTTGAAACTTCAAACTACTTTAAATGAATACATTAGTGCAGTATGTATAACAGGGGTCCAGATCGATAGATAACTTCAATTTCCGTTAATGGCAATAAAATGTAGAACATTGCAACGAAGCATTCATCAAGAAATTATGTAATTAATAAAAACTCTATGAACGGTTTGAATTCCTTGTTATATCTAATCTGGTCCAACAGGTATGAACCTGTGATTGCAATTAGTTCAAACTAATAGCAATCGCCTGCCAGAAGCCACATTATATTGACAGGGAATTGATGGACCCAACAGCACGATTATAAATAGTGTGAAATCTAAAAGGCTGCGACCTTCAATCACCTGTATCAATTTTATATTATAAGATCAATCAATGACATCATTTCCATAGTATTTCAATGTATTCAGTAGACACAATTCCATATAAAGAAGCCCTTAAGATATATTGTAAAGAAATGCGAATATCTTGCAACATAAAATTATACAGGGGGTTCATCAATCCAACAGCTTCAAAGCTGTGACTGGTAATCACCTGTCTCCCTACGAGTCTCTATATAATCATAAGTTAGCATATTATGCACAAAATAACTGCAATATAATTTCACAGAATGTATTCACGGTTCTCTTTCACGAAAGTTGTGTTGACCTTGTTCAAATTTCTGCAGTTATTGAAGCAATAAAAGAATAACAAGTCCACTGAATGCAAAACTTTGACAGTAGACGATAAACAATACTGTTCGTAGATGACACCCTGAGATTAAAAAAAAGAAACCTATCAACCAAAACAAACAGCTTTGGCCTAGCGAATATGACATTTTTTAAATTATCCCCATAAAAAACCCTTTTTTTTTAATTTTTTTTGCAAATACAAAGTTCAACATTTAGTGGGCTAATATAATGTATACATTATGGAAAGTTACCAATGAAAAATTGTGCTAGAAATGTCATGAACAATTTTACGTACTGAACATGCTGTTTTTTTCCAAATACCAACCCTTATCATTTTTCTGTAGAACTATAACTAACGATATTATATCTATATCAATATTTGAAAATGAAATGAGACACTTCATTTTTTGAGTCGACCAAACTACGAGGATGGACCCAGAAGTACCCGGCCTGATCTAGAGATAGCGGTAGTTTGAAAAATATAGATGTATTAGAAAGTACACACATAAAAGCATGTGTTTCAAGTTTTAAGACACTGCGTTGTAAGTCTGCTCCTTCGTTTATAACAATAAAATATCGGGTAGCAGAGTTTAAACGAGACCGTACGATCTGCTAAGACGAGCATCGCAGTGGTCGACCAAATGAGGTGACAACTCCAGAAACAGTGAAGAAAATCCACAAAGCGGTACTTATTCATCGTTGATTGAAAGTGAACGAGCTAGCAAACTTAGTAGGCATTTCAAAAAGTGCGATACACTCTGAAAATTTGAATATGAGAAAGCTGTGTACAAGATGAGTGCCGCGTTTGCTCACACTCGAGCATAACCACTGTCGTGAAAATATTTCAATTGAGTGTTTAGCATCAACAAAACAGAATTCTTGCGTCATAACCATGGATCCATCACTTTACACCCAAGACAAAAGGACAATCAAAACAGTAGACTCAAAAGG
Organism: Leptinotarsa lineolata; assembly: GCA_015342045.1. NCBI lineage: Eukaryota > Metazoa > Arthropoda > Insecta > Coleoptera > Chrysomelidae > Leptinotarsa > Leptinotarsa lineolata. The sequence goes on from WOGR01000820.1 coordinate 19,978, forward strand.
GAGAACCGGCTTCAAAGAAGGCGAAGACCGATTCATCTGCAGGCATGGCACCGATTTTTTGGGATGTGCATGGGATGATTTTCATTAACTATCTTAAAAAAGGTAACAAGTATCAACGGCCAGTATTATGCGTACTTATTACCACGTTTGAGTGAAGTAATTAAGCAAAAACGGCCCTATTTGGCTAAGAAAAAAATGTTTCATCAAAAACAATGCACCAACTCACAAATCCATTATCGCAATAACCAAAATTAACGAATTGAAGTTTGAATTGCTCTTTCATGCATCCTATTCGTTAGAATAGGATGCATGAAAAACATAACTTCAGTTTGCATGGAAAACATAACTTCAGTTTGAAACTATGTGCACAGATCTCGAGTGTGAGTAAGATTTTTTCTTAGAACGAGTGTTGAGGAAGTAATATTGGTATATCATGAAACTTAGTATATTTTTCATTCGTAACTGTTGACATTGAGAAAACACCTTGGATGTTTCGAAGTACACATTTATTCAAGAACTTTTGTTTTTCAGAAACTTTCCATATTGTATAAATATATATTCTATTCAGGTGGATAGATGAAAATGTATAACCCATTCCCTTCAGCTTATTACAAATAATCACTGTACCTTTTTAACTGTCTCATTGGGCAGACCAAATAAAGCTCTACTTGGAAAATTTATTGACCTACCTTTTTGTATTCCCAATGCATTGGTGATTACACAAAATCATTCCACGACTTCTAATGATTTAAATTGTTATTCTAGAGGAGAAAATATACAATAATATGGAAAACGATGAGCTTACCTTCATATCAAATGAAGTGACACAAAAAAAGCAACACGGACAATGATTGGAATACTGGAATAAACAAATGTCAAGATTCATAAAAATATGAAAAAAATAAGAGAGTATGATCTTATATTACATTAGATGTATGAATTGCAAGCAAAAACATGTCCAGTCAAAATCTTGAAAGTGCAAAATAAAATTGATAACCAAAAACAAGGTAATTATAAAATATCAAACAAGGACTGCTACCAAATAGAAGAACTGCAAAAGTTTTCACAACGCGCGTTTTATCAACCAAGTTGGCGTTTTCAAGAGATGAAATAGACCAAAGGCGTTTTCTGGCGCTCACGTATTCAAAACGTATTCGTCTCTGATTCAAATACATTCATTCTGGCGTTGAAACGATGACGTCACATTAATTATGATTCGAAACGTATTCGTGATGATTCAAAACTAGCGTGAGGTTGGTTTTGAAACTGAATTTGATGTTACGTTACGTCAGTTGTCACTTTCTGCCTTATTTTGATTGTTTTCGGAAATTTATCATTTATCAATTTGTAAGGATGTACAAAATAAAGTTGGGTGATTATTGCTTGGATGTAGATTTCAACACTTTCCAGAGTTTACAAGGTGTGCAATAAAAATTGTTCTTTCTTTTAAAGATTTTGCATCATGTTTTTAGATCCTGAATGTGCTGCAAATTATTTAAAACAAATTCAAGAACACTTTGGAAAAGATAATTTGAAAAATGAACCCTCGAACGAACCCCTAACATCAGACTCATCAAAAATTATATGTACCAACGCAAAAAAATCTACTGATGAAGATGTTCAAGCTTGTTATGTTTTTATATCTTTAAGGAAATCACTAAATGATAAGTTTGATGACAAAAAAACTAGTAAAAATGTTATGGCTAGAAATCGCCAATAAAATGAATGAAATGGGAGTTTTTGTTGGAGAGGGAGTTTCAGGAAGAGAGAAGTGCCGCCAGTATGAATATGCAGCATTCCTACATAAAATATAAAGATCAGTCAAGACAAACTGGGGAAGGTTTTGTTAAAAAACCTCATTTTTTTTATGAGTTGGATGACTTGGGGCACAAGTCCAACCCTGAGTTTGTGCTGGACTCAAGTAGAATATCATCACGTCACGAAGAGACTCAGGAGGACCCAAGCAGGAGGACCCAAGCAAAATATACGCTGATGAATATCAACTTCTCAATCTGAGGTTATAATTTGTAGCATTTAAAAAATATATCTATCCCAAAAAGTCAGTTTTGACTACTGTAGAGAATATAATAAGAGAAGAGAGGACTGTAAGAACCAATCAGTTTAAAGAACTCATTGATGTGTTGAAGGTCCAGAATCAGCAAAAGCATGAACAGGCGATGGGAATCTTTGAACTGCTTAAGAAACAAGCACACAGTTCATCCTAACAGAATACTTGATTGTGAGAAACTTGAAGGGTAAAGCTACAGTTATCATGTACCGACTGGTTTTTACTCTTCGAAGAATTTGTGTATCTATTTTTTGTGATATTTGACCTTAGAACAAAATATTTAGTTTTTAGAAAACTAGCAATTATTTATTTAGATCTCAATGTTAGAGTATTATATTTTTGTTATCATATTAAAAGGAATACATGTTATTTTCAAGTAGAGTGCATTTCCTTTAAATCGAAAAAGAAAATGAATCAGTGAGTCCAATAGTTTTTATTCAACGCACAGTGATTCATAAAAAGAAACAAAAGAAGTTGTTAGATTGATAGCTGGGCAGCTATTGAATTTCAGCAGTTCGGACTTCCATTGTCTAAAAATTTGTAAAATAATTTGAAATCCCTGAAATAAACAATACAATTGAAATTTAAAAGAATAGCT
>WOGR01000821.1:7091-22641 GCA_015342045.1 Leptinotarsa lineolata
CTCCTTCAGCTGAGTAATCGAAATTTTTTTGTTTTCTTACTTTTCCATATTTGTTTTTTGACCTGCTTGGTTTTTTATTTTCAGACGTACTAGAACTCCCATTGTCAGTACTTGCACTAGCACCATCGGTAGGTTCGACCTGAACTGGATCTTCTGGAATTGGAAAATCTGCCACATAAACACATTTTTCGGGGCAACAAAAACTTTCACACGTTTTTTGCGAGGTGCAGTTGCTTCTGGTTGTCTGAGAGCTTTCAGGAGTTCCTTGAAAGTGTCAATAGCAACGAAAGGAGTTGTGGCTGTTGGAGTTGTGGCTCCTGAGTCATCTAAAGATGGTAACATCTTCAGTACTTGATTGCAACAAAGAGGCACAATACCACATTTTCTAAAACCAGCAATTATGTTCTCTGATTTACACGCTTCACGCTGTCTACTGTGTTTCTATTCACCCCACACATCCTAAATATGTGACATAACCTCAAATAACATTCTGAAAATAGAAAAGTGTGTTATTTATACATTCTCAAAGTATGCTTTCCTTTTTATTGGTATATAACACTTAAGAAACAGTATAAATCAAGAACATAACATGATAGGATATATTACTTGCATGTAAAGTTTAGAAGATGACGAAATATCTGCTTAAAACAAAACGTGTTATTCTTGCAATAAATCTGACTCTCAATGCTGCCAACCACATAAACTCATTTTTCCCTTCAAATTTATATTGTTATCAACTTGCAACAAGAAATTTACCACTTTACCCCCTGAAATGTGACGTAACACTATTTTGGAAGTTTTGTTACTATTCACTTCACTGTTTCTATTCACCTCATTTTACGGTACAGTAATAATCGATAAAAATCATAACTACTGTTCATAAGTATATAAAGAGGCAATAGAAATTCAACAACGCAAGGATAATTTCAAAAAGAAAGAAAATGCAATGAACAATAATACAATCTGGCTATCTGTTCTCAATTGTACACAAACAAGGTCAGGTAATACAATCAAGAGAAACAATGTCACGCTCACCAATAATAATGAAAAACCGGAGTCAAATACTAACACTGTATTTTTGTGTTGGGAATAACCGGAACAACAACACGAGCAGAAACTTGGGCGCTACGACCGTTATCGCATTGTCTTCGATCTTATCTACCGCAGTAGTAGACGAAAGTCAGGCATAAAACCTGCAGACACGGTCAAAAAACCCGTTATTTGCGGCCGTAAAAGTTGACATTCTTCGATATTTCTTATAGATTGTTTTGACCAACATATTATGTTTTGCAATCATCACAGCGTATTTTGTAAATCTCTGCGATCTCCATCGCATCGTCTCGATTTTCGGATTGTCCGACACTTGTTAAAGTGTATGAGCAGTTTTATAAGTCACGTTCGAATTTAATTTTCAATAGTCTTAACCAATTCTTTGGTTTATTTTGGTTCGTATGAAAACTTTTCAGTATCTGTGGTTCTACAAAAGTAAGTATACACGAAGACACTCTCTCAATTTTCTCAATTCTGCTCAATAAGAACATAGCAAATGAATGGACAAGTAACTGTAATCCCGCTATTTTCTATTGTTAGCAATGGTAGAAGCACACATTCTGAAAATGTGCGTTTTTCATTCAGTTATTGAACGTTCATATGGATATTGATTCCCTTATAACTACCACACAATTTGGATAGATAACAATTCACATCATATACAGCCCACTGACAGTATTTCATACAATCCAAAAGATTTATGAGTGAAATTTGCGATGATTCGGTGGTGAATGTCTACTATCTATCCAAAACTTGTGATAAATTTCCCTAAGGTACGATGATGCATCGGAGACTCGAAAATAGAGAATAATAGGAGGCGACCGTGCAGCTCTGAATTATGCAAGTTGCTCTATGCAGGCACATAAATACACAAAAACCGACTGGATCGGACGTTTCCACGAGAGGTTAGAGTTTCAAACGTTGGTGTGATAATTTTGTATAGACGAAACATTACGAAATTATTATCTGGTTTGAAATTCGAAAACAAGAGAAAACAAGCCCGGCTAGGTGAAATATCACATTTCATTTGGGATTCGAGTGGACGTTATTTCTCATTATGCGAGAATGATAGGATGAATAATGAAAGCACTTTCTAAAAACAAGATTTCATTCACATGCTCTCAAGAGAAGTAAATAAACCGCGAATTAAGTCGAACCCATTAATTCATCCTAACATGTTTATAAGATACTGGTACTCTTAATGAGGCTAAAACGTAGGTGGGTGTGATTTGCTCTGAATGTAGTTTCCAAATTCAAACAACGGTTTTCAACTTTTTTAATAATGTTGAAAGTAAGAGTAGTTGACTCCTGAACAAAATTTCTATTTTCTGTTTTTTATCCATCTTCTTTCGGATATTTTCACCTTCCACAGTCTGAAAAAATATGGAAATTATAATGAAGAACTTCATACAGGTGTAGAAAGGGCAAACTTCATAGTTTACCCCGATAAAAAAATCAAGTCTGTTTGCAGTTATTTCTTTGCTGGTTATTTCTCAACTTCTTCGACATATGTCAATGGAGTTTTTGAAATGTGAATTCTGTCAATGTTGTTTATTGACAACTGAAACATTCGAGGTAATACAAGGTGCTCTCTGATATCAGTCTGTTACCATTTCGCCACTATCCATATTTTTCTTCGAGACGGGTAGCAAAGTACGATCCATTTCTAAGGAGCTGTTCAAAATACAATCCTCTCTAGTTCCTTTTAGTTTGCGTCTCTTAGAGTGAGGTTCATTGGCAATAATTCTCGTCTTGTTTCATTCAACTCGATGTTCACCGTCTGATTTTAAAATGTGTTCTGACAATTCAGATCCTGTCAATTGTCTATTTTTTATATAATCTTGATGTTCACTTTTACGCACTTCCAATGGTCTCGAAGTTTCACCAATGTAACTTCTACCACAAGAACATGGTATCTCATAAATGCAATTTTTTGTTTCACCTTCAGTGTTGTTGGGTTTTGTATGTGTAAGTATACATTCCAGTTTATTTTTTGTTTTGAAAAAAGTTCTGACATCATACCTATTTCCAATTCGTCATATCTTTTCAGATAATCCTGGAATGTAAGGTGAAACGTTAGTTGTGAAAGGTGTTGGTAGATGTTGAGTCGGTAACTGTTGAGTTAAATGTTGTTGAATTTGTGAAGCTGTTTGTAGAGTTGTTTTGCTTTTGATCGACTCTTTATTTTCTATTGCTTTCATCGTTGAATTTATGAACGTATCTGGATTAACGTTATCTTCTAGAACAGATTTTATTATTGATATTTCTTTATTAAAATTTTCAGTTGAATTGCCTATCGTTTTCGCTCTGTTGTCAGGACAATTTATTGTACTTTTTTAAACACTCACATTATGATTTGATGTACAGTGAAGATATCTATTTGTATGTGTTTTCTTCCGTTCGATATTCTATTTTCTGTTCTCCTCCGTACATCGTTTGTAAAATTGAAATTTTGACAACTCAAATCCAAGTTTCCTGCGATGCACCAATTTTTATTATTTCATTACGCCAATGAAATTATTGGAACTGAAATGAATTATTATCATTTTCTTTCAACTCCCAATTTTGTTTTAAGAAATTAGAATTTTATCTAGTTGTGCAAGTAACCTGAACCAAATGTTGACTCATTCAAATTTTGAAACTTATATAAAGTACTTCTGTTGTCGAAAGTTGTTTCTGCTACCTCTCATGAATATTATTGCGTTTATCTCTGCAGAAGAAAACATGACACCGCTTTTAAATTGTCCCCTGAGCGTTCTTCATTCAGTTCGCAACAACTTTTCGTATCATTGTAAGTGATTATTCCGCTAAGAATACAATCAAACAAACTGTCAAAATATGCAAATTCCTTTATTTACACCATCTCATCAGCACTTTTACACTCCAATTTCCCGAGATGTTAATACGCAGATTATTTCGGGATCCCACTGCGGCATTGAAGCTTCTGCTGATTTATTTTCAAGAACAATTAATCTTCTGTAATGTTTCTCAGTCTGTCTGGTACATAATCCGGTTGAATTAAGGTTTCATTTCCAAAAACCGGCTACCTTCGTTCAATTAGGCTTGAGAAGCGATCCTAGTGAGGTACGATGAGCTGATGAATTGATCACAGAAGAAACATATCACGAGATAAAAGTAAGTATTTAGATACATTTTTTTTTGTTTCAGCTGGATTCTTATATCACTGAAAGAGGGAATGAGATTTGTTGGTTTTGCGAAATTGAACAGATGGAACAGATTTTCGAAGACAATCACAAAACAAATTCACGGTGTACAATATTGAATTTTTGATTTTGAACACAATTTCTCCCAATGAACTAAATGTTAATTAAATAAACAAAAAATTGAAATTTATAGGTATAGCGACATAACATAGATTTTCATTACATTTATTCTGCTATTGTCACCAATGTGAGACCTCAACTCCATTCAATTACTCTATGATAGAGTTGAAATGCATATATTTCCATGCAACAAAGCTTTTTGAAGAAAGAAAGGTTTGGATTCTCCATCTTCATCCAAAAAAAGGCAAGACCTTCCTTTCCCAGAAATCAATCTATCCTAAAAATATATCCCTTTCAATTTAAAAACAAACATGTTTCATAATACGTTTATGTGATGAATTTAGATGAACTAATACATTTCATGTTCAACTGGTGTTTAGCTGAAAATTCTACAACAGGGGTGGGCAACAGCCGGCCCGCTGTATGATTTGATCCGGCCCGCGAGACATTTTGAAAAACCTAATTTAAAAAAAAATTGACGAAGTGTTGTCCGACGAATAGAAATGATGGTTAATGTTATAAAAACAACATTGACTGACCGTATGTCTGGTTTTGAATCATTTTTCATAGCATTAGACGAGGGCACTGACTTGTCGGATACAGCTCAACTGGCTATATTTATTCGAGGTGTTGATAAAGAGTTCACTGTTACTGAGGAATTGCTTTCTTTATAGCCGCTAAAAGAAACCACTACAGAAGAGGACATTTTCAATGAAGTTACAAAGGTATTTATAAGTTTTGCCTTGCCATGGTCGAAATTAATTGAAGTATGTACAGATGGTGCACCTTCTATGGTCGGCGTACGTAGAGGTATTATCGGAATTTTCAACGAAAAAGCAACTGAATTAAATGTGCAAAAAGATGATTTCATAGTCCTTCACTGCAATATCCACCAACAGAACTTGTGTTCTAAGTCTATTCGACTCCAGAATGTTATAAAACTGGTAGTAAAAACCATCAATTTTAGTCGATCCCAAGGGCCTAATCATTGTCAATTCAAGGCGTTTTTGGATGAAATATCAGCCAAATATGACGACGTAACATATTCTGAAGTCAGATGGCTAAGCAAAAGAAAAATGCTTAAACGGTTTTACGAGTTCATAAATGAGACTTTATGCAAATAAAAAATAAACCACTATCTGGATTGAGTGACCCAAAGTGGATATCTGACAGCATTTCTGGTCGACCTAACTGGCTATTTGAATGATTTGAATTTGAAACTTCCGAAACAAGAACAGTTAGTTAATGATTTGTACAGCCATTTGAAAGCGTTTCAGAATAAAATCCGTTTGTGGGAGGCACAGATGCTGTCTGAAATGAGTTACCACTTCATCACGCTCTCTGCGTGTGAGAATATTGCTTATGCTCAATATGCTGAAGAACTCAAGGTACTGTCGGAGCAATTTTCGAATAGATTTAGCAATTTCAGAAACATAGAGCGGAAGAATGGTTCCTAACAAACAAATTGAAACGAAACCGTGATAAATGCCAAGGGATTTCCATTTCAACTAACTCACCAAATAAAGTTAAACTTCTGGGTATAACCTTTGAAATGGAACTGTCATGTTGACCAACTATTCTCCAAACTTTCTAATCAACTATATCTCCTAAGACAACTGAAAAAAGTTATCAGTTTCGAAGCATTGAGAATATCTTACTTTGCCCTATTCTATTCACACATGACTTATGGTATACGACTATGGGGTAACTCTAGTCTCTCACTTGAAGTTCTCCGATTACAGAAAAATGTTATAAGAATATTAGCTTGTGTGTGATATAAAGAATCTTGTAGAAACTACTTTACTGAATTCAAAATTATATCACTATATTCAGCGTATATTTTTCATTGCCTGTTACAGTTCCACAAGAATATCGGTATCTACTAAACTCACTCCGATACGCATAATTATAAAACAAGAAACAATAATCAGTTGATCAATCCTCCAACTGAATTATATAAACAATGAGTTCACATGTAAGTGATCATCCCGCTATGACTTCTATTCTCTCAACCTGCTGTGATATCTTTACTCCAAAGTCTAATTGTTATTTTTCTGTATTTGTAATTTATCTATTACATGTGTATGTGTGTATATTTTTTTTGTTGTGTAACTTCAAATTGTGTAATCTGTACGACTTGCTACAAATGTGTATGTATGCATAATGTGGTCAAATAAAAATATCATATCATATAAAGTTATATTGATTCACGTGCTCCATAGATCTATGATCTATTTTTATTAGTGAACAAAGATCATTAGTAAGATTATTTTGTTGATAATTCATGAAAACAGTTTTATTTACATTAATAAGTAGACCGTTATTTGTGCACCATTCTGAAAATTCACCAGCAATTTTATTTGCAACTTGAACAGAGATGAGTATTTCATTTTCTGCTACTATTTGATAGGTATCATCAGCATACATTATTGTTTTTTTGGGGGGGATACACATGAATTTTCAATATCACTCACAAAAATTATGAAGAGAAGCGGAGCTAATGTTGAGCCTTGTGGAACTCCTAATGCGACAGAAGCTGGTTGTTATTTTATCTCTCGTAAATATGATGCTACCCATTCATTGGCTACTCCTCTCGTTTCCTTTTTATACAGTTTCTCAAGTAATAACATGTTGTCAACTGTATCGAATGCCCGGGATAAATCAAAGAATAGACCAACCGGAAATTTCTTATCATTGAGGTTTTTGTAGATGTTATCACATACTTCAAATATGGCAGATGATGTTGATTTTTTGTGTCTAAAACCATGTTGACATTCTGATCTGAGTTTATAGTGTTCGACAAATTTACGTAGTCGCAAATAGTAGGCACAGTCGTTAACTTTGACAGATATTTCTATTTTTTTGGAGCTCTTATTTTTATGTATGGGTATAGACTTTGATGTTTTTAGTGATTCCGGATATAGTTTCAAATATCTGAGATACCTATTTTTGACTGAATTTCAAAAATGAAATGGCCTTCAAGTACCTAGTATGACTTTTTTGAGACTTCAAATGGCAGTGTCAACTGAATGATTTTAAGCAGATTTCTCACTGAAATGTTTTGTCCTTAGTATGAATATTTACATGATTTTTCAATTGAGTTCTTCTAATGAATGACTTTGAGCATATTTCACACTGAAAAGGTTTTTCCCCGGTATGAATTTTTTCGTGGTTTTTCAAATTATCACGTCGACTGAATGACTTTGAGCAAATTTTACACTGAAATGGTTTTTCACCCGAATGAGTTCTTTCATGTCTAATTAATACATCATTTAGGATAAATGATTTTGAGCATATTTTACACTGAAAAGGTTTTTTCCCAGAATGAATTTTTTCATGGCATTTTAATTTATTACTTCGACTAAATGATTTTGAGCATATTTGACACTGAAACGGTTTTTCACCAGAATGACTTTTTTCATGTTTGATCAATTCACTATTCTCAATGAATGACTTTGGGCATATTTGACACTGAAACGGTTTTTCACCAGAATGAGTTCTTTCATGTTTGAATAATTCACTACTTCGAATGAATGACTTTGAGCATATTTCACACTGGAAGGGTTTTTCCCCAGAGTGAATTTTTTTATGGTATTTCAAATTATGACTTTGAGAGAATGATTTAAAGCAGATCTCACATTCAAATGATTTTTGGCCGGTATGAATTTTTTCATGATTTCTCAAATTAATTTTTCGAATGAATGACTTCAAGCATATTTCACACCGAAAGAGTTTTTTTCCGGTATGAATATTTTCGTGGTATTTCAAATAACCACTTCGACTGAACGATTTTGAGCAAAATTTACACTGAAACAGATTTTCCCCAGAATGAATTCTTTCATGTTTAATTAAATCACTATTTCGAATGAAAGACTTTGAGCATATTCCACACTGAAAGGGTTTTTCCTCAGTATGAATTTTTTCATGGTATTTCAAATGATCACTTTGACTGAACGATTTTGAGCATATTTGACATTGAAACGGTTTTTCTCCAGAATGTAATTTTTCATGGTATTCTAAAGCATCAGCTTTAGCGAATGATTTTGAGCATATTTTACACTGAAATGTTTTTTCTCCACTATGAGGTTTCTCGCTGGTTTTCAAATCCAAACAGTTTGTAGAATTGTATGGTTCATTAAGTATTGTTGGTACCATCTCACGTTTTACAACATGGTAATTTTCAACAGCAAAATCCATTCTATCTGGACTTGATGGAAAATTTCTTCTGAAAATATCTTCCTTTTTCTCAAAGATAGTTTCTTCCTTTGTTTCAACAAAGATGTTTCCAGAATCTAAAAAAAAATACATATGAATGGAGTGAATTTATATTCATGGAAGGTTACATAACATATCCAAGGGTTATCCACATCCATTTTTGACTTACAGTTTTTGTTGGAAGGCATTTAAAAAGCAAAATTAGTGACTGGCTCGTTTATATGAGACAATTGTATTATATTATTTTTCTGTTAGTTTGCGAATTAATTTTATGCAATTCTCACATTAATAAGTACTCTTTTTTTAAACAGTATGAGACATTAGATTCTATCTCAGTTTCTGTATCTTTCATATAATTGATAACATTCCTTCAAAAGTGATTTGCACCTGGATCTGCTTTCAGAAAAGATCAAATAGTTTTATGAGATTTGTAGCTTTCTGCTTGATTGGGAAGGTCTTCAATTTCAAAATAAGCAATACGAACATTTTCCCAGAGATTTTCTTTTTGATATGAGTAAAAAAGAAATCTGCATTATTTAAAGATATAGTAGAATGCATCTGCATGACATCTTGTTCCACATTCTTATTGAAGTTTATTGCAGTTTGCAATGAAGGATGAAGAGGGCCTAGAGTCTAAGAAATCTTCTATAGGTTGTTGAAAGAAGGGTGTTATTTCAATTTTATTGCACTTTAGTACTTTTGCACTAATGAATGTCACTGGAACAATATCGAAAATGTAATTAAATTATTTGCAATTCGAGAGGGATACCAGAGCATTATATCTTTTTGTTCAAGGCACAACAATGATTTTTGTGCAACTCAACACCTTAAGGGTTCTTGTTGATCATTCCTGCTATTGTATAGCTTGAGGTTTTGTAAACCTTTTATGGCAAAAGTGTTACAGAAAAATTTATTGGGCTTAACAGTTGTTTTATTCTTGATATTAGCAATTTTGCAACTTACCTGTTGTAAAACCAACAGGTTTCAAATCCTCAGTCATATTTTCAAGAAGTATGGCTTGAGACTCCTGGTTTCGCCAGCTATTACTGAACCCATTTTCATGGCTAAATAATTCTCCTTCACATGCTTTTGAATTCGAAGATTCCGCTATTGCATTCTCAAGTTTTTCAGATTTGACATCAAGGTAAGGAGTAAAAAAAGTTTTCTCCATTGTGATTTCTTCTGGATCAAATTTATCTATAGGCATATTCACTTTGAATTCATATTTTTTGTCCAAATCGTTGGAAGGCATTTCATCTTCACTGGGTTCAGATTTCACGTCAAGTTTTAAAAAAGGAACTTCATCACTTAGAGATTGGACCTCTCTCTTAATTTGCTTTTCACATTCAAAAGAAGCCATATTCAGAGAAATGTTTAGTCAAGGCAGATGTATTTTCAAAATTTATTTTTGTATATAACTACTTATGGTACAGTCAACACCAATTCAATTACAGATAAACAGCAATAATCGCGTTCTGAACAATAATAATTCACGAACAATGATAATCCTATTATGACGTCAGAGGATAAACGATCATTATAATTATAGACTGACTGGGACACAGAACACCGTAAGGTGTTCTGTGACTGGGAGTACCTGACCACAGAATTTTACTATTCTGTGACCTAACGGGGTAGAGGAATAGGAAAGACAGTGACGGCAGATGACAGACTGGAGGGTTGCCACTCGATATTTTATTTTCGTACTAAAATTTAGATATAGCACCGGTTTACTTTTGAGCCTCATTTAATATTTCAAACCACACTTTACAAATTATTAGACAATTTTAATTTTAAATGCACTTCACCAAAGTTATATTAAATAACCAATGAACTACTTTTGATGCCTACTTGTAATTGGACATTTTATAACAGTGACATTATAATATGAGCTGGCATTGTTGAAAGATATAACCACGTTTTGGCATTACGACAATTATAACTTGAACGTCAGATTTGACAACTGCATGTTTTACTGTTGCATACTTTCCTTGTTAAAATTTTGGGATTTAGATTCATTTGTGAACCTTATATTATAATGTTCCAACAATGAAAACATTTTTCAAGTCTGAAGGCAAACTGAAACTTTCGAAGTTTATCATCAGAATATACTTCATTGTCAAAAGAATATATTTCTTATGGACGAAGTTATTTGCACTACATAGTATATGCTCAAATCCTCTAGATTATAAAAATGAAGTGCTGTTCGTTAGTTTCGCTAAAACTCGAGAACGGCTAGACCGATCTGGCTAATTTTGGTTTTGAATTATTTGTGGAAGTTCAGGGAAGGTTTAAAAGGTGAGTAAATATTAAAAATATAGTATCAATAATAAAAGTATTGAACTTTAAATATAGTATAAATACTAATACTATACTATTGATAACAAAAATACAACAATTACATGAAATATCACAGTTGCTAGTCACATATGTAACAAAAATCGCTTTATTAGATCGCTCGCTCTGTACCGCAGTGTCCGCGAAACTTGACTATTTCGATATGCACGTGGGTAACGTTTAATATGGCAATCGAAGTGTCTCGAAGGCGATAGAGAATTCGTCGGAATTCTATCTAAGCCGGTAGCATTATTCTCGAAGCAATGCGACGTCTAGAACGGTCGCGAGCGCACGTCGAGCAGAGTACGTCACAATTGATTTATGACGACCAGCGGCGGCCGGTGTTATTTTTTTTAGGGGATACCTGACGGAAAACAACTAACCCAGCAAATGCTGCACAGAAAGCTGAAGCCAAACCGTCAGGCACCTGTGCAATGTCTTCCATTTGGGAAATTCGTCCCAAGTAACTCCCTATATGTGAAAAGCTAAAATGAATTTAATTTGGTAGGGGGGGAGGACCACCGACAGACCGATTTTACGAGTACTAGCTCCTCGTTAGTACCAGGAGGTCTTGTGTTCGACGTTTCGGTTTCAACTTTGAAGCCATTTCCAAGAAGCTATCACTTCACTGAGGTCTCAATCTGACTAATCCTCAGGTAACGACACGCTGCAAGGGTTTTCTGACTTGACGCCGCAATATTCGAACTCGTCGCTGGGGTAAGGGTCTTTATGCGTTAACTGCCGCATGGGATAGAGAATTTGAATAAAGAAATTGAAAAAGGAGTTCCAACCAAGTTACTTCATTATGTTTCGATTGTTGGTATCCAGTCGTCTTTAGATAATGACTGGACTATTCCTTAGAGAGATAACTACTATTTATAGGACTCATTCTAATTTTATTTGTTCTTTCATAGATTTCGAATCATATTAGACAATGAAAGTTCATACTAGTGAAATTCGCACTACAACAAAATTTCATGAAAATGAAAACCTTAAATATACTTAGTATGAATACTAATACCATATTATTACAACATATACAATTACATGAAATATCACAGTTGTTAGTCGCATAATATATAACACAAACACACAATAGAAATATAAAATACACATAAAAAAAATCGCTTGTATAGTTCTTAAAATCATCAAAAGATGGAGAAATATTGAAACTATTGTTGTTTAAATACACATATAAAGAGAATTTATTTCACCCATAGGTGACTCAACTTTCTTCTTTTGAACAATGCAAGAGAACTACATTCTTCCAATTTCTTTAAATTTGGAACTGAAATTATTGGTGATACTTTCAATACTGTCTAAGCTACCTCCCCACCAATTTTCAGCCGTTTCTGAGTTTTATGAAAGAATAGTTTGATGTACTAATAACTGAAGAAGCTACCGTGTAACGAAACGCGTTTTGAATAAAATTTATTGTGAAAATTCTATAATTATTACTATGGTTGATTTGATTTGTTGAATAGAGTAATTTTGTTAAGAGATGAATACATACCATTACAAACTGATTATAGTAGTCAGTAGAGACATATCAAGATTATTAAATAATAAACTGAAAACAAGTCAAACGTTCACAATAAATAAAATATTCGAGATAACTATTTTTGACGAAATTTCAAAATGGAATGGCCTTTACCTAGTATGACTTTTTTAATGAGACTTCAAATGGCAATTCCAACTGTACAATTTTGAGCAGATTTTTCACTGAAATGTTTTGTCCTTAGTGTGAATGTTTTTATGATTTTTCAATTGAGTTCTTCGAATGAACGACTTTGAGCATATTTCACACTGATAGGGTTTTACCCCAGTATGAATTTTTTCATGGTATTTCAAATGATCACTTCGACTGAACGATTTTGAGCAAATTTGACACTGAAATGGTTTTTCATCAGAATGAGTTCTTTCATGTCTAATTAATACACCATTTTGTATAAACGACTTGGAGCATATTTTACACTGAAAAAGTTTTTCCCCAGTATGAATTTTTTCGTGGTATTTCAATTTAGTACTTCGACTGAATGATTTTGAGCATATTTGACACTGAAACGGTTTTTCACCAGAATGAGTTTTTTCATGTTTGATTAAATCACTATTTCCAATGAATGACTTTGAGCATATTTTACACTGAAATGGTTTTTCCCCAGTATGAATTTTTTCATGGTATTTCAATTTATTATTTCCACTAAATGTTTTTGAGCATATTTGACACTTGAACGGTTTTTCACCAGAATGAGTTTTTTCATGGTATTTCAATCCACTACCTTGAATGAATGATTTTAAGCAAATATTACACTGAAATGGCTTTTCACCTGTATGCGTCTTTTCATGGTATTTCAAATTACCTTCTTGAATGAATGATTTGGAGCAGAATTTACACTGGAATGGTTTTTCGCCAGTATGAATTTTTTCATGAGTTTTCAAATGATTGCTTCGTCCAAATGACTTTAAGCATATTTGACATTGAAATGGTTTTTCTCCAGTGTGCAATTTTTCATGGTATTTTAAAAAACTTGCTTTAGTAAATGATTTTAAGCATATTTTACACTGAAATGAATTTTCTCCACTATGCATTTTTTGGCTAGTTTTTAAATTTGAACAACTTGCAGAATTGTATTGTTCTTTGATTGTCTCTGTTGGTACTATCTCATGTTTTACAACATGGTCATTTTCATCTGGAGATGATGGAATATTTTCATTGAAAATCTCATCCTTCTTCTCATAGAAAGTTTCTTTCTTTGTTTCAACAAGGATGTTCCCAATATCTGTGAAAAAATAACATATATGAATGAAGTAAATGTATATTCATTGAAGGTCACAAAACATTTATGAGGGTTACTTTTCAAGTTTTACAAAATGTAGAAACATTTGTCTTTAATATATTATATAATTTTGAATGTGCTCAACCAAACTTAATAGGTAGAGTTGAGGCCTTGCCACAGAAATTGAAAATGACATATATTGCCCTATACCCTATAATTTCAATTTATATTTTTGTAAATTCAATTATAACATTGTAAAATACAGCTTTAGTTTGTCTTTCTACCTATTTGAAAATTGAAAAATGGATTTTCTGTTGATAATTGAATGAATTATTTATTGTGTGCATACTTTCTGAGCTTTTACATGACAAAATACAAATGCAAGTTCAACTTGAATTAAAAAATACCTGTCAACTGCAATGGCTCTAATCCTGCACATTTGGCTTTATAATAGATCCAATGTAGATCTATTGGAAGCTCTTGTATAGTGAGAAACACATTTGTTTTCATGAATCTTTTATTGTGAGAGTCTTACAGAAAACTGTATTGGACTGTATTGTAGTTTAATTCTTATTATTAGCAACTTACCTGTGGTAAAACCAACAGGTTTCAAATCCTCAGTCACATTTTCAAGTAGTATGGCGTGAGACTTATGGTTTTGCCAGCTATTACTGAACCCATTTTCATGGCTAAATAATTCTCCTTCACATGCTTTTGAATTCGAAGATTCCGTTATTACATTCTCACGCTTTTCAGATTTGAGATCAAGGTAAGGAGTAAAAAAAGTTTCCTCAATTGTGATTTCTTCTGGGTCAAATTTATCTATAGTCATATTCACTTTCAATTCATTGTTTTTGTCCAAATCGTTGAAAGGCGTATTAGTATCAAATTCATCACCATTTCTTCCACATTCACTGAACATTTCAGCTTCACTGGGTTCAGATTTCATGTCATGTTTTAGAAAAGGAACTTCATCACTATCAGATTGGACCTCCCTTTTAATTTGCCTTTCACATTCAAAAGAAGCCATGTCCTGAGAAATGTTTGATCAAATCAGATGTATTTCCAAAATTTATTTCTTTATATAACTACGTATGGTACAGTTTCGACAACAATCCAATTACTGATAAACAGCAATATACTCGTTCTGCACAACGATATAACGATAATCCTACTGTAATTATGACAGTGGATTGTGGATTCTTCTTCTTTTTCCAATAATGGCTACAGCTGCCAGAGCTATCCAGCCAGAAATTCAATAATCATGTTGCTCCAAGTGAAGCTCACACTGAAGTGGCTCTGAACCGGACTCACACCTCCACCTGGATTTACGCTAAAACAAAGTTCAACTATAATTTGAAGTCAAAAACAAGCAATGTCTGACTGCACTAGCATATAAAGACTTCTGTGAGGTGGTGCACTACGGTTACGCGTATGACCACTACAATCAAGTTATAATTGGCGAAGCACTCCATCCACACAAATATCAGGTCTGTCTTGGCCACTACAGCTTTATATTAGATGCAATTAGGAATTTTTATATGATTTGTATGTTAGATGGTGATATATGTTTGAAAAAGATATCGTGGAAGGCAAGAGGTTGAATTGTTGAAGGAGGGATTGTAGACTCACCTGATACCTGACAGACAAAAGGCACTGAACACAAATCACTTACCGTGCGTTCCACTAAGCGCTCACAACGATCAAAATGCTCCTTGAGCCGTTCCACATAACAACCGCGGTCGTTGTCGTTGCGGCGAAAACGTAAGTCATGACGTCATTACTTTCGCTCACGGCAAGCTCACAACGACCCATCTCAGGAGGTGGGTCGAAATGGACGTTGAGAATATTTTGGCGCATTTTTTTTAATATAGAATAAATGTTATC
>WOGR01000822.1:0-22150 GCA_015342045.1 Leptinotarsa lineolata
TATATATAATTCACAAAGGAAGGAAAAATATTGGCAAACCGCGAACACGTGTTTCTGGCTATTGGCCTCATATCAGCGCGGTGTAGCCATGTGCTGTTCCTAATAACCCTCTCTTTCGTGAATTGAATCATAGACACTCAATATAGTCATTTCAATAATGTTCTATTACATAGCCTAGGCATTCTTGAGGTTTCAGTTGAATGAAGGCACTACACAATAACTCCCTTCCATTTCTAGATGTACTCATCACAAAATCCAATAACTCCTTCACCCACACGGTCTACAGGAAACCAACACAATAACAGATACCATCATCATCTAGCACAAACCTACTTCGTTTTGAATTCAGTCATCTACAGATTTGCAAATACTTTTTTGTTCTCAATACCTATTTACTCTATATGCATAATTATAAAATTTGAGGATATGATTGACTAATACATATAATCTGTAAATGAGATGAAGTTAATAGGACAACTATTCCTTCCTGAGCCCTGTAAATTCATGTTTGACAATGAAGCAACTAATTCCTTTTAAGATTCATTTTCGATTCGGGTTTCGCCATTATACAATTCGGTATTGCAGTAGGCTTTACATTGTCTTTGCTAATTGAAACTATCAGTTAGCGTCATATAGATATTTTAATTACACCTGTAATTCATTAGAGGCCCCACCGCCGTCTATAATTCTGATTTTTTGAATAATCACCATCGCACAAACACCACATGCGGAAAACTTGATAAATTTTCAATACTTTAGACGTCACATTGTTTGCCTCATTGTCTCCCCTACACGCGTTCATACATCTATATTATAATTTATTACCCTCTCCCGCCTGTTTTTTCTCAGAAATAAATGACTGGCATTCATTATTTCAACGTGAAAAATTTGGTCTTTGTCAATAGGTTCGTGCTCAATGATCGATTTCGAATTATTACTGAGCTACCGTGATGACGTATTCTTTTCTCGTTTATGGAAATTTATTCACGTTCTTTATTCATTCTACTCGAAACTGAAGGTATCAAATTTATCTTTTTCGTTGTCATAGTTTTGATGATTTTATCGATAGAAAAATATTAGATAAATTCAAAATATTGTTAATAAGGAAAAAATCCATGTTCACTTCTAAACAAACTTTATCTTTATCATTGGATGTGATGGTAGTTATGGGCAATGTCTTGACGCGCGACGTAAGGCAAGTCCTGTGACTTGATGTCTGCTGTACTGTGATTGGCTGATTAGGTTGAGAGTGAATTTCGAAGTTCATTTGAGAAACGTTTCAATATACCTATTTGTCTTGTAGACTTGTAAGTGGCCTCGATATTCTGACAAGCTATCAGTCCACCAATTCCATCAGTCAGAGTTGTTAATTGCTTTGGGGGCATTTATTATTATGCCCTTATGAGTTTCCACTGCCTGCAAGACATCATTCGGATGGTAGACAATGAATACTCATATTGGGATATCACAAGTGCCACTGGACGGTAACAAAGCAATAAATACACCACGAATAAATGCATTCATAAAGAGAGCCTCTCTCAAATAATTTCCGCAAAGTAGATAATGGTTTTATTATTTGACTCCCAATTCAAGTGGAGTGGTCCAACTTGTGAGGTATCAAAATATAGTTATGAACTTTCGAATGGATAATGAACGTTGGGAATTGAATATAGATAAATTTTTCAAGTGTCTCGTAAAGATAGATGTGAAAGGGGGTAGAACTTTTGAAGGGATTAGTACAGTCAATTTACTAGACATTTTAATGTCGTGTATGTTCCTGCATGTACTTTGAGTGATATTAGATTCAGGTGTGAAATTTGCAAAAGAAAATATTAAAAATCCAAATAAGACAAGAATAGATCACTTTAAAGTGTTGACTTAGTGTGTGAGGTGCAGAAGCGGACGTCATATTGGAACACTACAGCATTTATAACGAGGGGCGAGTAATTCTACTAATATTTTGTGCAGTGACATTTAGCAGTCATGTGATAATTTGAGAATAATTAGATTTTTCCATACTTTGCGATGTTTAATATAGTGATATAGAAGTAGCCTCTTGTAGAGATAATAACAAAAGTATAGATCTAGATTTTTATAAAAATGTTTATGGCAAATGTAAAATGAAGTTGAGCAACATTTATACATCTGCCATCTCGTGATATATAATTCAAAATTTTATAACAAGTACTAGAATAGAGAGAATAGTGTGTAGAAACTTAGAACAGTGATTTAGAGTAGAGACATGTTGATAATTATATTTCGGACAACAGCTTCTGGTTTTTATTGAAATAACATCAATTTGGCTTATGTGTGATAGATTTAGTCAATGTGTAGATCAGGAGAAAATACTGTTTTTAGGTACAGTGTTTTCTTTCACCTGAAATAATAGCAAACTTAGTTTTTAGTAATTTTTTGTGTATATTCCTAGCACACATCACCAAACATTTAAGTTCATCAAATCGCGTATAAAACTTCCAATCAAATGTCCTTCGCTTCTGAAATATGATTTTCGAGAGAAAATTCCGCGTATAAAAATGTGTAGACATGTTTCGTATTGAATCTTGTCCGGCAATGATAGATGGAAAACCTCAAAAACAAAATCAATACGAAACACGAGGACACCTTCACATGTCTTACATGGGTGTGCATATAGAATTGTTCCTCTGAGAGCATAGTAAACAGTCGCTTCTAGTTGTCCGTTGATATAAGGTATGAGTGACACTGTTATTTATAAATTAGATGGCAAAGTTACCGTAAATAATGGAATATTTTGACGAAAGTCACTGGAATATATAGTTTTGATAATATGAGACACAACCAGATCATTCTTTGTCTTACTGATTCATCCATACAAGTATATTTATTTAGCTCACAATCTAATGTCATTTTATTTCCAAGATTGTTGTATCAAATTCTACTTAAAATTCTACTTCAATTTCAATAATAATGAGTGCCTCTGTAAAATTTGTTCTCAGTTCTGAATACTAGTCCCGTATACACAGGACTAGTTTTGTATATTTTATACTCATCATAATAAGGGGAACATTATTATGAGGTTACTCCATAATTGACGGATTTTTTTCCAAGATTTCCACGTTAACTTCTATCATATTACCAAAACCGGTTTCATTGAATTCACAGGCATACAAAATAAAAAGTTATTTTGACGTAGCGAATACGAATCCGCTTGCGGTATAGTATCATCACCTACCATTTTCATGTAAATTCAGCATAAACTAATGAAAGTCACCCCTGTTTCAAAAAAGTTGAACTTTGACACGACCAGATAAGAAATGCGGTTATTTGAAGAATATTGAAATTTTGGTAAAATTCATATATGAGCTGAAATATCATCACTACGTTTTTTATATTTATGAGCTAGTCGAATACCAAACCAGAGACAGGTTGATCCCATCAGATATGGTGAGAAATGAATGAAAAAAAATTAATGAAAAAATGTTATCTTGAACCCTTTACCCTCAAATATAATACCCTCAAATCTCGAACTACTAAATCTCACGTTACATGAAAGTAGGTCTATCATTCTGTTTCAGTTTACAGACGATCATATTGATATTGAAAAGAACAATTTGGATCTCTGCCTTAGAAAATATTCAGCGATTACACTACTTCCACACAACAAAACTCTAGCACTCTATTGTGCTAGAGTTTGTTGTATTTGTTGAGATCGGTACCTACATAACACTTGTACACTTTCGAAAGTGTAGAAATATCAAAGTGTGGCGTGAAAAGTATGGACAGTGTTAAAGGCCTTAGTCCGAACAGTCCATTGTAGATCCGTTTATGTATCATCTTCTAAAAATTAAATAGAACACTTCCAAAAAAATTTCATGCTAAATTGTACTGAAGAACTATTTTACGTATGTCTTATACGTATACATAGTTTTAGTAGGTTAGATAAGAATTTGGGTATTAGTATTTTCATTCTCATGACTAGGACCCTGTTGGATTTCTGGTTCACAGGTTTAGTTTTCGAAAAGTCAGTATTTTTTTAGTATCGGGTTCAGAAGTTTAAAGTGCACGTTTAAAATTGAGACTTCATCAATTTGAGGCTTTGGTTGTGAATGTTCACTTTTTATAATTTTTTATGGTTTTGTTGATCAGGCCCTCATATTCTTCCAATTAGAATCATTTGATAGTGAATAAATAAAATAATCTACTATACTTGTGGTGGTGGAGAATATATAATAATTGTATCTTTTCTCGATACGGTCATTATATCAATTTTGTTATTGAATTTTAACAATATCTGTACGTGAGAAAAGAATTCTATTCTAAATTGATTTTAAACCAATCCACATCTCTGAGTAGGTGAGCTTTACTGACATCAGATTCGTATTCAATATGAGACCTCTTTTTTGTATGCCTATGCGTATTTCCACAAAGAAATTCTCATGTAGCCAACTTGTAATAACCTAATTTTGTGTACACAAAAAATGTATTGATATCGTCATATATCTTATTTTCTCTCGAAATAGATTGGATGTAAAATTACTTATGGATATGACATGAATATATAAATCAGTGAGAACGTGATATTCTTAGCTCATCACTGGACAGTTATTCAGAAAGACTCTTAATACTTTTTGATTTCTCTTAAAAGATTCAGTCTTCAAGTCGTTGAATTTTCTATTTGGAACAAAATTTTTTGATATCCAAGTCTACAGCTCCTCAAAAAATAGGTTTATGTCAAATCCATATCGATGCAGAAAATTCATTTGATAACATAATACACACTTTCCTTTCTTTCGTCTCTTCTCTTTTAATCTCGAATTTGTCTCTGTTTTCAGTGGATCTAACCAATGGACAGCTCACTCCGAATAATAACACTCCGCTCTTGACTCAAGCATTGTCAGGTAATCATCATTTCTTCACACTCATATGTAGTTAGAAAACTTTATACTATTTTTCATCCCGTAGGTTATTTAAATTTAGAATATTTCGCAAGTACCACTTCACACAATTTCAGTTCGCCTTCACCAATAATTATGATGGAGTATTCGATTTGAGCCAAGTTACACTTACAAATAATTCAAAAGTTATGAAGTTTTTCGCACAGGCACCGATCTTACAGCGCCTTAAGGATTTTTTGTAGTGCTTGTGTTTTGTCCGTGAAAACAAGAACAATAGTGAGACATAAAAAGATATGTTGTTTTTTTGCAAATACCTCAAGAACTATTGCAGATTATCAAAGTTGGATAAGGATCTTGAGAGAGCGAAAAATGTTTTAAAAAATATTCACGTTCCGAAACTAGCGCCAATATTTATAGTTTCAATTGAGTGATGAAAATTCATATGCGGCCCGCGATCGTTTCAACAAAAATGAATATTTCAACCCATTAAGTATGAATACTAGGAATAAAAAATGAGATACTTGGTGGATAGGTAAATGAACAGTAACGAGCTGACAAAAACTTTCAAAGCAGTTCAACTTTAAATTATGATTTTGTTAATCGATAACTTTTTTCAAGCTGAGTATTAACATAAAAACCTTGATAATGTTCATGACCGAAGACTGGATTTTTTATTTCTTGGAAGTTTTTTCAACTTCAGAAAGAATATTTACTGGAGAAAAGGATAAAATCAAGTTTTCCATTTATTTATAAAAAATATTTAATAAATCTAACAGTTTTTTCAAATATTCAGATGAGTTTTTTCCCAACGATAAAAGCTACGTTGATATGTTTTTATAATTATCATTCTTATTGTTGAATAAATTGTTTTAAAAAAATGCATTGTTTATGGAATAATTGAATTTCTTGGGTAATCTAGTAATATGATAGTTGATATATCTTGCTGCGATGCGCTGAAAATGGTCTTGGTGCATTTGTACTTATGATGGGAGTAGGTGTCGGACGGCCGACTGCTCTTGTTCTAATTGGTCAGATCCTTTTTCAATTATTGAAAGAAACTCTTCTTCTCGTGGTTCTGATGTAGAACTGACCACAACTACGCGGTATTCGGTATACTCCTGGGAAACTTAATGGATCCCTGGGGTCTTTAATGGATCTTTGGGGGTCTTCAGCTGACCTCAGACTATAATTTTCCGTTCTTGTGGATCTAAAAATGGCCCTAACTCTATGTTTTTTTGAGGATCCTTCCAAACCTGCAGATCACGGCTAATAAACTTGGAAACATCGGACAATCTTATTATCAATTATTGATTTGAAAAATACATTTTTCAAAATTGTTCATTGCACAGAAACGTTTTTATCAATCAACTATTCATTTTTGCTAATGAATCGATAATAAATAATCGATGATCATTATTTTCAATGCTCTTCTGTATTTCGAAAAAAAATCTTATATCTTTGTAATTTTTCATTTGTTCATTTAATGAACAACTACCTGTAAACAAATGAATTTTCAAAAGCATTTTTGTAAATCAAAATTTGACTATCATATTCTCGGATACATTCGTTTGTGAAATTTTTTGAAACAATTAGAATAAAAATTTTCAAAAAACATATCAATGCAGCTTTTATCATTGAGAAAACAAATCAATAGAAATATTAGAAAAATATATTTATTCAATATATTATGATTCAACTCTTATCAAGGTTTTTACATACACCTGCAACTTGGAAAAAAATGTTAACAAAAATAATTCTGAGAGAAAAATTGCAAACAAAAATTTTTGTCAGCTAATTATTGTCGATTCAACTATCAACCAAGTATACGAATTGTTCAATTTCTCAATACTCATTTTTGATGAATTGAAAACATTTTTGTTGAAGAGATCTTCGAAACTATAAATATTGGTACTACAATTTCCTGACGAGGACTTTTTTTTGTGAATATCTAAAATAATTTTTGAAATATTCACACTATTCCCTTTTATCATTAAACAACATTGTTTATGCCTTTCAAAGTATCAATTATGAATCAAATGAAATGGCACTTATGAACTAGACTAATTTACTTGAAAACTGTATTGTTTGTGCGTGATTATTGATATGTTATGCAAAATTGCCATTTGATATGTTAAGTTGTTCTATCATATCTTGCGGATACTGAAAGGATAATTGTTATTCATTGCCGATGCCACCTAAAGTTTATCAAATATGTTTTATCTTGCATACTGTAGTTGATATGTTGAATTTGAAATGTAGTAAATATGTTTAATATGAGTCAAATACCTTTGGAAAATATGACACAGTGTTGAGAAAAGTGAAATTAGGGATGTCTCACATTTCATTCATTCAATTTGTTCTTGAAAGTTACACTGTCTTATAAGTATCCACATATGAAAGTATAAGATTTAGCAAATTTTTCACGAAACAAACTGATAGATCAGTATTTTTGTGATCAAATGTTTAGACATCTAGACAAGACAATGCGAAAGTCATTATGGAAATTGATTTATCTTTGATTAGTCAGAAATATAGCACCAATGGAATTTAGGATAGAAAAGTTGATGAAAACCTCCATTTAAAATTAAAAATTTGAGCAGTAGCCCCAATTCGGAAATTTAAAAGTAATTAAAAACTTTAAAAAAATTATGTTTTGTTGCACCTTGTAGAAGTGCTAGATTTGAAATGTGAAAGGGTGAACCAGTAATTGTATCAATTGAGTCATAATGATATTGAAGTATAGGTATAGGTATCAAAAGTTGGATTTTGTTTGCCTCTCATTTGTAGAACTGACGACTTGAGGATATTTCACTAGCACTAGTACGTGAAACCAGACCCCAAAACAAAGCATTCATAAAGATGAACCACGAATGCATCGCTAGACTCAACCGTCCTTAAAGGACAAGTTTGAGTGAGTAGAGGCGATGACATCCTTCCTTACATCATCTATGGGATTTACAGAAGACTCAATCCACGAATGTCAAAGATGAATGAGGCTTCCCAAGGCGGCCTGTTGTAAAGCCAAGATCTGATATCGACCGCTGAACGACATCCGGTATCTGTCTCTTACTGCATAGCAACTAGATAAAGCTAAGAGCCCAAAAACGAAGCATTCATAATTCAACACCAGATAATGCTGTTTCGACTTACCAAAATCTCATTAGTGGCGCTGAGCTGAACCAAACCAATGCATTTCTGTACTCACGTGAAATCCTGAGTAAATAGAAGCGTTGATATCTCCCCTTACGAAGACGTAATCTGTGGGATCGACAGAAGACTGAATCCACGAATGTCGAAGATGAAAGACGCTTTCCAAAGCAGTCCGTTGCAGAGCAAATTTTGATATCGACCGCCGAACGCCCTTGTATTTCACTACAAGGCAATTTGATGAAACCATAACGCAGAAGCAGGGCATTCATGATTCAACATCAGACAAGCCAAGGTCTTGTTATTGGAGCTAGGATGAAAAACGAATGCTTTTCTGGACTCAACTGTCCTTAAAACTCATAGGTAATGATTTCTCCCCTCACCATAATGGCATCTGTTCGATAGAAGACTCAATTTACTAATATCCATGATAAACGAGGGTTCCCAAGGCATAAGAGAAGATATCATTGCCTCTATTCACTTTAAGTTGAGTCCAGCATTGCATTTCGGGTTCAGCCTAGCACCATTGATGAGAGCTTGGTGGGTCAAAAAAACACTGTTTGTTATTAGATTTCGAATGCTTTGTCTGAGGGCTCTGACTTCATCTAGCTGCCTTTCAGTGAAAGACAGAGGAAGAATTTCTTTTGAGATTAGATGTCGAAGCTTAAATTTGCAACTGACATTTTGTTTTTCATTGAAATTGAATTTTCAGACCGCCGAATATGATATCGACTTGATATCATTTTTATCAAAACGTTTTCAATATGAGTAATGACGAAGTAGGTCTGCAATGAAACAATTCAAAATCTACTTTTAGTTTGAATCAAATAAAGATTACAAGAAGATAACAAGGAAATATGTATCCCAGATCTGTCTTTTCCTTTTCTTCAAAAATATAACGAAGCCATAATTTTACTGGAATGCAGAATGTAATACTAAGTTACACGAATTAACTTCAAGTGTTCCCCATGAATAATGCTGTTTAACTTGTGACATATTTGATAGAGGATGGCTTAATATGATTTTCGTTGAAAAAAAATCTTTCAATCTACTCCTCCATAATTATATAGTAATATAGAAAAGATAGAATGAATTAACAAAACTCTAAACGAAGTTGTGTACATACAAATTCAAATTCATTCAAATTCAAACTGGAATAAGAAATCTACCCGAAACAACACGTTTTAAATATATAAACTTTGAATTACGAAAGTTTTCCACTCCTCTATTATTATGGAGAAGTGAAATATCAAAAGATCCTTTCCCGAAACTAGTTTTTTTCTGAAAAAATATACCCTATTTATAAATACTCAACGATTTTTTTTCGTTTGTTGCTCCACAATATCTGTTGATCAGTATATATGTCATCCAAATAATTTTTGGCAGTAGATGTATTGGTAGTCTATGAGCTGATTGAAAAATATTGAATATTTTGCAAAAGAGAAAACGGCTTCGGTCGGCTCCAGGAGAGTGTATTTGTGTCCCGTAGGGTCATCCGGTGCCAGCTGGACGCAGCAGCAGCCTTCAGGAGCCGACCATCAGAGTACATCTGCACCCCAACCACACCACTTCTCCGTTTCCTTTGCAGTGATGAACAACTATCAGGCTGCAGCAGCGGCGGCAGCTCAGGGTTTCGGCCCGCCAACTTCGCCCCACGCTGCCAACACCAGGGGCGGGTTCCCGGCCGCCAATTCGCCGGGTCCCACCATCGATATGTACAACAGCAGCGCCGGGGATAGCGTGGGTTACGTCCAAGCTGCAAGTCCTCAGCCCAGTAGCTTCCCGGCTATTGCAGTCAGCAGAGCACCATTAAATTATAGTCCGGTGAGTTACTCACTTATATTTTCGCAATACAGTCAGTCATACATTTTTCCAATTAATAATCGTATAATAAACGTCTATATTATGTTCGTATATATTAATAAAGTATCTTCATTTGATTACATCTTCAGGTATATAATATGTAAAATACGAAGTACGAACACAAATTGGACAATGCATCAGAAATCACGATCTAGATATTCATCAATCGTATTAAAACAACAAATGGAGAGAAATTATAGTGTTGCCTTTCCACTTTCATGCTCCAAGCTTTGTAGACAACCCTAACATCCATCTCTATCACATATAGGGTAATGGCAAGGGGAATGAAGGGATTGTTTACATGTGCATCGTACATGCTTGAAATTTGGAATATTCACACACCATACAAATTTCTACCACCTTATAAACCACTTAACATAAAATGAGGTTAGTCAATCAGCCCTGAAATCACGGAGAAATTTGTCTAAATGTGAACAAACGTTTTCAAATAGAGACAGGAACAAGATGATAATAGAACCAACTAGATGTCGACTATCGTCGATATCGTCTATTGTTGCACAGTTATAGATGTTTGTGAACAAACACTTTGCTAATATTTTGAATTCATAAAAAAGGAAAGGAAAGCATCTTCATATTTTTTCTCTGAGATAGAAACTATATAGAAGTAGAGGCGTCCTAACTGACTTTTGGAAATATGAATTTAATTTGTTCGACTGATGAACTATTCATTTTGTGAAAATTCATTGAATATATAATAGCGAAAATAACTTTTGTCCAATTTCTACTAAGATTTTTATTTGTTACGACCAGTTTCGATTTATAAAACCATTCTCCAGTAAACTGATGCAGTTTGACAAACAAATATTTAAATATATAATAATATGGTCAATGTCATTTAGGTAGGTTTATTAAACCTGTACCCGAAATAACAAAAATGTTACTTGAATCATCAATCTCAGATAAGGTATTGAAGTCAATACTGTCCGATTCATTCACGAAGGAATGTATCAATTTTTCAACAAATAAACCCAAGTATAGTTTTTCGCGAATAATTCAAAATGTAAATGTTTGATGAAAAAAAAAACATCTCAAATATAAATTT
Source organism: Leptinotarsa lineolata (assembly GCA_015342045.1). Lineage (NCBI taxonomy): Eukaryota > Metazoa > Arthropoda > Insecta > Coleoptera > Chrysomelidae > Leptinotarsa > Leptinotarsa lineolata. Next base: position 10,948 of record WOGR01000822.1, read on the forward strand.
AAAAAGAAACGATGAGAACTATGGGTTGACAGTGTCTGTAGAAAAAAAAGAAATTTTATTGACCTCAAAATACAATTTCTGTTACATTCGAAAGTATCTCCAATAACAAAAATTTGCTTAGGTACGTCCTACATATAATATAAAAAATTTACAATCCACTACATAAAAAAACATTTCACACTAAGACAGTTATGACTAACATATAGATACTAACAATATAAATACACATATATACACACATACATATATTAGGACCACTGACAATTGAATACTTCATCAATCTTATAGAAGGCTTGGGTGACACGTGATTTTTTTTACTTTGAATTTTAATTCTTTCATACGAAGGTTTTTCCATTCACTAGGCAAAGTATTATTATTTTTATAAGGAGAAACTCCGCTTGTTTGGCTGTGTTTTGATAATGCATCTTCGGTAGTATGATGGTGTCTTTATGTTTTGTTTCATGATTGTGAATCATGGAGCCACTATTATATTCATTTTTATTTTTATGCACAAACAATATTGCCCCATTTTATGAAGATCGGTTTAGCATGGGTTTTAGAATCGACTTTTTCTAAATCTATCATTATCTTTTTTTGGAGAGTGAATACTTCACTTGCATGTGAGGAAGCACCCCATATCAGTATTCCATAGTTTATGTGGCAGTGAGCCATACCAAAATATTGTAGTATTGTAGGGTTACTTACAGCCCAAGAGGCTACAGTGTTTTCCAGAGGCTTGGAAGAAATGGAAAAGTCAGACAGTTCCCAAGTAACTTTAAAAAAGGGGGCTACTCACAGGACAGACAGGTAAAAATGGGGTTATATAATGGAGAACTTAAATGCAAGTAATGAAACAGGACGACGGAGATAGCTCGCCATGTTTCATGTGAGTCAAACAAATCATTTTTCCGTTAATCAGCTATCGCCCCCGTACAAACAACAACTCTCAGAAGAAGAGACACTTGTGCGAGCTAAGAACTAACGAGATCTTAGCTTTTAACGTGTGATTCCTAACACAGGAGCAAACAATGTATGGATCACCAAAATTGTGTCTTGAATACAATAAACATAGGTATAGAATAGAATAGAATAGTTTATTAACCACGTCACATTTCCATGTTTGAAGCAAGTCAGGTGTATAGACATTCATAAATAAACATATAAAACAAAGAAGTGAATTGTAAAAATGTAAAAATATTAAGCAAGGCAGGGGTTGCCTACGTACTACACAAACAAATAAATATTCAGCCATAATAATAGAGGTATTTACAAACTACCACCGTACAATCGATACCGGTGAGTATATTTCATCTCGATTAGACATAGCTGACGTTAACAATCCTAAAATGATCGTAGTATTCCGAGACTGAGAAAAAACATTGGTTGAGTAGCATTCCCTTGATGGCTCTTTTGAATTTGGTGATACTAAGCTCTTTAAAGTTGTTTGGCAGAGAGTTGAAAAGATTGTAATCAACAGAATTCATTTTTGATCTGGTAAAACGATAACGTAATGTTCGTACCTTGTCCGCATTTCTCGTGAAGTGTTAGTGTATGTCAGACAGGATCTGTACAAATAGTCTTTCGTACTTCCATGAATATTGTGTAATGATGTGGAACCAAGCTTTATGACAATAAAAATGCAATAAATTTCCAAAACTGTTTTGAAATATTGATTTCGACGGATAACGAAAAATATTTTGTAATCAGTGTTAATATTTGTTATTTTTTATCCAATTCACCAAACCAAAACCAATGCCAGTGTCCTATTTCACAAAATTATGTTGAATATCAACCCATTAACATTAACAATTAAAAAAATAATACCTAAACATTACCAAACGCATCACTTGTTACTTGAAGTAAATGCCTTATAGTCTTTGAAAATGGTAAAACGGACGACTAGACTTTCAAATAATGTCAATATATACAATTTCCAATATTTGTCAACATCAGTGTCAGTTTTATTTAATTCCCATAGAAATCTCCCAACTACAAAGGATGTACCCAGACATTAATAGAAGAATGATGACATTTACGTACCTTGTTCCAAGAGAAGATGTCCCTGAAGAGTTCACGACCGAGAGAACAAGAAAAACTGTCGTTGCCAAGAATAAGAACTTGTCTAAATACAAACTTCGTTCCTTACCCACACCCCCTCTACGTAGGCAAATCTGATATTTTAATTGGGTTTTTGGATGGTAAACATCTTGCTATCTTTTCTTTCTTGATAATTTCGGTGAGGTCAGTGGTTTCGAACCATTTGCAGTTTTAAACAGGTTATCGTTAGTGTTCATTTAATACGAAATTGAGTGTCACACCAATGAGTGAAACCTCATCAAAGATAAAAAATTATTTTTTGAAGCGAAATATATCTTTATTTAATATAGAGGGTTCTGATATATACTTATAGTGGAATCAACGAAGTATTTTTTTTGGAAGTTCCCAGAAACAGCTCCGAATTTGATGATCATTTTTTTAAATTTTTGTTTTTGCATATTATTTGAAGTGGGAGAATTATTTATATTTCTCAAAGTACAGGGTGTCAATTTGAAAACTTTCCACACTTCATATTTCCCTTCCAGTAAACAATATGAGGAATCGTAAAAAAAGAGCACTTTTTTTGTCAAGGGAGACACTTTGAAGGACTGTTTGTGGTTCAACCCCCAAGGAGAGGTAGATGTTACCCTTAGAATTTCAAATGGGAAGGGGGTCAAGTGGCACATCATTGTAATTGGCATTCAGTTCTTCTTCCAATGGATCCCCCAACTTATTTTTTGATGAGCATTTTCCGAAAAAAGTGTTCTGAACTAATAGAAGTAATTATTAGAACGCCTATACTAAGATGCATGGTATCACCAGAACTAGTAAGAATATTAGATGGTACCGTTCCAACTCTTCATTAAGGGTAAGATCAGCCATTAGCTACAATTAAAACACTTTCCCTTGAAAAAAGTTGAGAAGCAGAATAAACCTCCAGTCGAATTGTCAAACCAAGACTGATACATGAGAGAAACATTATCTAGGCTGAAAACTGTATGCGATGTAAGTAAAAGGGAAACTGTTAAGGCCATATTTAATAGATTAAAAAAATTATAGGAATACCACTAAACAAACCAAAAAAATGCATATAACAATTTCATTGCAAGCTCGGAAAACAAGGCTAGGGATAGTTGGAAGATTATAAATTATGAAAGGAATACCTCATCCAACAAATCAGGGGATGTAGATGCTTTTGTCTATTTCTTTGCTACCGTAGCAGATAACCTGATTGATTCACTCCCTGTTAACAACACCGAAGTCATTCAGTTTCTGAAAGATGTCCCAACCTCGAATAAAAACACTTCTCTTTTCTTAGACCCTGTCACACCCGGAGATGTGGCCGATGCAATCAAATCTTCAAAAACTACACACACTTACGACATTCACAATCTAAACTCTCACATCATAAAGGAGACTATGCACTTTTTGATATAACCCTTGACCGGCATTATAAATGTGTGTTTTAGGAAAGGAGTTTTTCTGGATATTCTCAAAGTCTCAAAAGTTATTCCTATTTTCAAAAACGGTCAGAGGTCATCTCCTGGTAATTATAGACCAATTTCAATAATTCCAGTGCTATCTAAAGTAATGAAAATAATTGAGATCAAGCTGACAAAGTATTTTGAAAAATACGGTCTATTGCCCAGAAATCAATTTGGATTTAGGAGCAGATGATCCACGATAGATGCGATATGTAAAATACTGTCGAAGGCCTTGAGGAGGGCAAGCAAGGCCTTCGACTGTGTATTCCATGTTTTCTCGTTGAAAAAATTATCCCATTATGGTATAAGAGGACTACCTCTTAAATTTTTTGAATCCTATCTCACGAACAGGGAGCAGAGGGTATTTGTTAACAACAGATACTCTAGTTCAAAGCCAGTTATACACGGTGTACCACAAGGGTCAGTGCTTGGATCACTCTTGTTTATCATCTACATCAATGATCTGTTATGTTTGCTGATAGTTATGTTTGCTGATGATGCAACACTCATAATCGCCGATAAAAATACGGTAAAATTGGAGATTATTATTGAACAGGCAGAAAATCAAGCGGAGGTGTGGTATAATGCCAATAACTTGAAACTAAAAAAAAAACTCAAAATCTTGTTATTTCAACAAATCATAACGTTGCGGCAGGCAATGAGGTCACATTGCTTGGAGTTGTTTTAGATGATAAACTGAACTGGTCTGGGCACATCGATCAACTTAGTAATAAAGTATCGAGCTATATTTATCTAATACAACTAAAAAAGGTTGTTAACATTAACATTCTGCTCTCTGCGTACTACTATTTGATACATTCGCAGATCACGTATGGGATTCTTCTGTGGGGAACTCAAGCTACGCTCTGAAAATATTCGCTCCACAGAAAAAAAACAATGAGGATAATCGCTGGTGCGGACCTCAATGCTCACTGCAAGCAAATTTTCGATAAATATGGCATCTTGCCTCTACCTTGCCTGTTTGTCTACTATTCCATGATAGATATTCACAAAATCAAACATTGTTATTCGAACGTATCCGATTCTCATAATCATAATACTAGATCAGCGAATCTGTTCAAAATACCCTTTTATCGACTGGACGTGGCCAGGAATAACTCACCTGAACTGCATTTATACAACAAGGTACCAGCTAGTTTGAAATAATTTCCTCTAGGATTTTTCAAGAAAAAATGCAAAGTACTATTATCAAATTATTGTTTTTATTCCATCAATGAATTTCTCAAAGCTCCTTGGAATGACAGCTCCACATGATATTGAGGTTCAGGGTGTTCTTAGACAATTTTATAATATTTCCTTTTTTCATATACTTGTAGTATATGTATTTTTACTATAGGACGTATATGATGAGCCTATGGATGTATAGGTATATTCATGTCTATATGTGATGTTTCTATTAACAGTGGAAGCATTGCTCGTCTTTTTTTTTATTATACATTACTTCAATTCTTGTTCCGAAATGTGGAACACTGACCTGCTACAAATGTATTATATGGATATATAACGTGACCAATAAAGTTCTATTCTATTCTATTTCTATATAAACAATTATCTCTCAATTATTGTACAAAATTTATTAATAATGAGCGATCACTGTTCCACAAATATATTTCATTTCATTTTCCAACTGTCTAACAAAACTATTTATATTTATTTATGATCTTCTCGTCATCTGATAATTCTTCGAAAGGAATACACAGTTGCTGTTCTTCTTCCACCACATTTTTTGTTTGTTTCCCTCGAAATTTTTCGATTATATTGAATGGAAATCCAATAATTCCAGCGAAGATGCATTCGATAGCACAGTTCCAGGTATTTTGGAAATTGTAGGCACTCCTCTCATGGTCAAAAGGTGGATCGTCACAATGTCCATAAGGTTTAAAACTTGGAATCTGAAAATAGATGAACCATTGAATATTGAGGAGAATCTATTCATTTACGATAATACTCAATGGTCCAATCAGAAATCTGATCGTTCATCAAAAATGTTCTTTCAACAGAACTGTAACACACTTCTCAATATGCTTTCATTAAATATTAATAATCATCACATTTTATTTTCGATAGTAAGAAGTATCAAGTGACAAGCAATAATGAATAGTTTTTTTATTAATAATTCTGGTTGTCATGTGGAGAGATGAAATGTCAAATCACCCTAATATCAATAATAATAATAATTCTATATTTTTTTATGTATTGTAGAAGTGTTCATAGCAATGAGTTTGATATATCGAAATTATTGAAAACTAATAGTTTTGGAAATCAATTCGATATTCTTGTCTCATTGGAAATTTTTCATGACACAGAACATTCAGGATCCATCTCTGCAAGTCATAAGTTCTGCTCCTCAGTTCAAAATTCTGAAGTACAATATACGAGTAATCTACTCCACTGTATTGAAAAGAAGGTGAGTTCTCAAGTGGTTTATAGTGAAAACTTGATACAGGGGTCTCAATTTTTCTTTCGGCTCGTGTCATTTCAATATTCATTTCATAGTGTAGATGATTTTTTTGTAGTATTTGGAAGCCCGTTGAGGAGATCTCTGGATGTGGTAAGATTGTTTTTCATCTCTAGAACAAAATAAATGATTGTGACATGTACAGAAGTGAACAATTTTATGCACGACCGGGCGTAAAGTAGCACTTGATCGCCCGGATTTGCAGGCGTATAGTAGCACTTTAGCACTTCAGCACACGCTGCGGCCAATAAAAGCCTATTTTACGCCCTCGATACATAAATAACAATTTCATATACCGATTCACTGATAGAAAGTGTACACAACTGCAATTTGACTTTTCCTTTATTCAATTACGGCATTGAAGATTTACGTGCGATTTTTCTGAAAAACAAAAATATGTGGCAAGACACTTTGTAAGTATTGTAGGTATTCAATATAGATCAATTTTATCTTTCATACTAATTGATTTGGACAAATCGTTTCAAAGTTATCACGATAAGTAAACTTGACGCAACGCAGTAAGCCATTACGCATCGGGTTTACTGTAACGGGAAGACGACGCGCGGGGGTAGAGGGGTGGTCTAAGCAATGAAGCGCCATCGCCGAGAACGCGAACCGAATGTGGGCAGACGCGTGAGGGCAGACGTCGTTGATGGTTGTGTTAATTCTGCAAAATTCTTTTATTGGTGAAATAATTTGATTCTCTAAGCTAGTGCAGCTGACATATTTTTTGAGTTACTGGTTTGTTTTTAGTTACTGGTTAGTCACATTAAGTTTCATGACAGACCATTTTGAACAAATATTCACAATATTTTTTTATCAACCCAAAACTTCAGGTTTTCAATTCGAAATTGACGAAATTCAATACAATCTTTGAACCTCTATTCTTTCCCCTTGGATGTGAATCCCTCTCTCGATGCTTATTTACGCTATACAAAGAATCCACTTGTATATTTCAAGATTCTAGGTTCAGTAGCTTCGGCTGTACGTAAATATAAGAGTGTCAGTCAATCGCTGTTTTAGCCGCATTACTGTGGGAATCTATCCTATGTGATATTCTAGGTCATGATCTATCTATATACCAACTTACTTTTGAATCCGTTGAGTTGTTCAGACGTAAAAAAGTAAAAAACGTGAATACATAAGTACACTATATTCATACATCCTCACAAACTTTTTTCATTTATATTATTAGAAGGAATAGGATAAGTAGGATTACCAATGTATTTTATTCCAATCCTTTCAGTTTTTTTGCTGATGCTATTCAAGATTGTATAAGTGTGTACCTATTGATCAACTTTCACTCTAATATTAACGTACAGATGGGGTTCTGAACCTAGAATCTTGAAGTATGCAGGTAGGTTCTTTGTGTAGCAAAAATAAGCATTAAAAAATGGAATCAAAAATTTCCACCCACAAGGGGAAAAATAGGGATTTGAAGATTGTATTGAATTTCGTTAGTTTTGAAGTTGGAAATTTGAAGCATTGGGTTGAAAAATCTATTATAATTATTTGTTTAAAATGGTCTGTCACGACTTGGACCAAAAACAACTCATGTCAAGTTTTAGAGTTTTGATACAACAGGTTTCAAAGTTAAATTAAAAATTTATACAAGGTGGACTTGACACAGGGATTTCATTTTTCCACATTCTGCACTATTGTGTGGAGAAAATCACCTCGAAAATGTGAATAGAAAATAAGGCAGAGAGGCACATCTCTTGATAATACGTAAAATTATTGAAACAATATTGTACAATTCATTGAGTTGTGATGAAATATAAAAAGTGTGAAAGTGAATCAGTTTGCAATATTTTTTCATTTCAAAAATAAAGGTTGAAATAAACACTTGCGACTCCCATAATGCATTGATATTAATCCTCTTGGAAACGTAGATGTATATTTCGGAGCATTTCTGGAATGACTGTGCGACTGTCATTTGTGATCAGTTGTCGTTAAACTTCGAGTGCAGCAGTTTGAGTTGCATAAAGTATGCTTTTTGAATTTTTGTGAAAAAAAAGTTTTGGTTTTCTCGTTCCCCATCCATCCCAAAATTATACCCCTTTCAATTAAGGCTTTTCAAAAGTTTCCACGAGATGGAATCGAGGTCTTGAGACCGTGGAGTCAGTTCGATTAAACTTCGCCTATTAATCCAGTGACTCGGAAACTTTTGATCTGAATACTACCAAACAGGTAGAGCATAATAAGTCAACATGACTCTAATTTTGTTTTCAAGCAGTTGCAGATACCCTCTACTTGTTAGAATGTCTTTCGCAAATCAGGCAATACCCGCACATACATTCAATTATCGGGGATCTACCCCACGATCCATTTGGAGATTCGAATCTGTCCAATATAGATAACTTTACCATTCAAGAAGGAAGAAAATTCATTACTGTAACAGAAGTTGATGGGAATCTATGGATTTGCAATCACGTGCTGACTTACTACGCTACAGAACTGTGAATGTCGACCAAAATCATCTCCATCCAGTTCTGGGATTCATTTGATTTTGTGAGAATGAAATTTGTAATGTTTCAAAATACGCTAAACGCTGATTCGTGGAACACCGAAAACAGATGCAAGCATATAATCAAGCTAAACTTGGCAAGAAATTACAACTACTGTTGCCTCTTTCGTGACTGGTGTTTTGAAATGCTATTTTTTATTTGCTATCGATGTCGTTTCTCAGCATTTTGAAACTAAATCTGACACTGCCGCGACACAGTCATTTCATCTTGTTGACTGAACCTTCAGCAGCTCTTAGCGCATATCTATTGTTTTTATTATATAGTTCAGGCGACTCAAATCTCTCTGCAATAGAGAACATCACTGTCTAATTTTTGTTCAGGAGTACAATACCAAATACTAGTGAAAATCGCTTGTAATAGTCAACTGAGACACAGATATCACACAATGAATCTGTTAGTTCTATTGTGTGAGTATTTTTCGTTTCGAAACAGAGGAAAAATGAGCAGAAACTCTCCCAGTCTCATAGCAAACAAATAATAGATGGCAAATAATCGCAACTGATTCGTCCAGTGACGAACAGAAATCAATAGATTTCAAATGTTAGGAAGGTTTTCTATTTTTGAATTTTGAAGTGATACATTCGTTACCTCACGCGTTACGTCGCCAGCCTGCGTGACTTCCCTTCCTTTCTCGCATACGTCAGTGGAAGGCAGGCTCATCCTATGAAACGTGACTATCCGATCTAAGAAAGCGTCCCGTGTTGCGCGAAATAAAGAAAAAGACTTCAAATTGTGACTATTTCTGCCGATCGTTCAAATCGGGAGTCATCCACTTTTTGAGCTTTTCAACCTTTTCAATACGTTTTAAACCACAAATACCGCATGGGAGCTGACGCCCAGTTCTTCAGCAATACTACGCAGTATAGGTCAGTCTCCACCAGGGCCCGCAAATCCTCGTCTTGGATTACTGAAAGTTGATCACCTTGGAACTCATTTTCCTAGCTGAAATCTCCGGAAAAAAATTCGCAAACTAACGTCGAACAGTAGTGCGTTCATTAACACTATCGTTGCTAAATGCCTGGTTATTTTTTTAGGCTATTTCGGCAACAATTTGGTTCTTGTTGGATTCTGACAGAAAAATTTGACAAAAATCATTTGACAACAGTAGGTAAAGGTACAGTATGTAAAAGCCAAATAGAATAAATTCATTATTTCGGTTACTGTACATATATGAGAATAATCCAGAATCATGTCAAATGTGAATAATAATTTGACATTCTTCAACGTAAAAATGCCACCCTTACCTTTAACTCCCTTCGAATGACAGGTACAACCCCCAATTTTTTGAATAGGAAGTATAGGTTTGTGATAAATCGTTTGAACGGTCTTTCCATCCTCTATTTGAAAATGTTATCACTTTCAAGTTGATTGCAACAATCAAGAAAGAATAAATGAAAATTATGTGGTTACCGAAATTCGGTAAAATACACTCAAAAATTGGAATGTAGTGCAAAACGTAATGAAATGTAGAACACAAAAAACAACTATGGATGTTAACGACGTAGATGTAAAAAATGTTCACCGCGAACGTCTTTGCAACATCCTAATCCCAAATAAAAGTTGTATCTAACATTATTCAACATATCAGGCGTGATCGACCTAATAGCAAGCGTTATTCGTTCTTTAAAGTCATTCAGAGTTGAACGTTGACTTTTGTGCATATTGCTCTTTACATATCCCCATAAAAAATCTAATAATGAACAACCAAGTGATCCCGCTGGCAATTCAATCGATCCTCACCTCCCTATCCATCAATCGGAAAATGTTGTATCGAGGTATCGCCGGACATTAACTTGGTAATGTGGTGGTGCTCCATCCTGCTGGATGACATCATTTGAAGTAGTGCCAAATAATTATCGCCATTCAAGTTGCCCTCAATGAAAGAGAAACCAATGATATGGTTTCCTACAATCCCTGCCCAAACATTAACCTTTTGAGGGTATTGCGTGTGTTTTTCTCTCATCCAGTGAAGATTTTCCTCCGACCAGTAGCAGCATTTTCGCCAATTAACATGACCGTCATGAGAAGAAGTACACTCATCAGAGAACATAACGTCTTCCAATTGGATGATATTGTTATCCAACATGTTTATAATTCGCTCACAAAAATAAGTTCTTTCATCAAAATCGTCTTTCATGAGCTCCTGAGTAGGTATATTTTATAGGAAAGCATTTTGTTTTCTTTCAATATGTTTACAATCTATGTATGGCTAATATTGAATGTAGTGAATGCCTGTCCACTCGATGTACGTGGGTTTTTCTCAAACTCAAGCATCACATCAAATTTGAGTTCATCACCCATTGCATTGGCAGCTGCTTTCCTTATCTGCTCCACATGACCAAACTCGCTTTTCTATTTTGCTCATTGTACCTTGAGATATTGGCGGTGAATTAGAAAGTTTCTCATGGAATAGGCGAGCTACTTCCTGTTACGTTCGGATTTTATCGCCGTAACCGATTATTTGTAAAACTGTAATTTTATGCATTTCCATCAATCTAACCATTTGTCAAACTTGGAGTTAACGAACTCCTAACTCAAATCAAAATACTGCCAACTAATGTTGTAACATAAAAATGAATTCAGAATTCGTTTTGAACTAACGTTGCCACGCGAATCATCTACAGGAGGACACAATCTATAAAAACACTGTTTAGGTTTTTGCATACTTTCTTATT
>WOGR01000823.1:0-22638 GCA_015342045.1 Leptinotarsa lineolata
TGGATAATGTTTATTCAAATCCTATCAACACAAAATTTGGTGTACCTCAGGGGAGTGTATTGGGTCATTTATTGTTTTCAATTTACATTATCGATATCGGCTTATGTCACAACTGTGATTTAATGAATTTATTTGCTGATGATACACTGATGTCTATATCTCATAAAAGTCTAGATGTAGCTGTAACTAAAATAAATTCTTCTTTAGAAAAAATTAATGGATACTTGACCGTCAATGAATTGAAATTAAATATATCCAAAATCAACGACAATAAAATTGAACTTGTAACAGAGTTCAAGTACCTGGGTTTAATATTGGACAACGGCTTATCTTTAAATACACAACAAAAAAATAGCAAAGAAACTTTATTTTTTTACAAGAATCTCCACTCACTTGTCTACTGCTGCCAAAATCACTATATATAACACGATTATACAGCCACATTTTGATCATTGCAGTACACTGGTATATGGTTTGGATCGAAACAAAATTATGTCATTACAAAAACTACAAAATCGAGGCATGAGGGTGATTCTGATGTATTATTAAACCAATGTATTGATGTAGTGTTAATGTTATGTTTGTATATTAGGATGTCCTTCCTATTCAAATAAACTCATTCATTCAATGTTTAACGATCACCAGTAACATAAAAATCGATCGAAAAAACACGGTGAATCTGTAGCATAACTTTTCGAGGGGCTTGTTTGCTTTTCAACTGTAGGAAAAATTGCAAACAACAATTGAAACTCATTTTGTAACTACAACTGTAACTATCTCAGTTACTCTTTATGTCATAATATTGTGAAATAAATTATACAAGGATTTTCTTTTCTCAAGACCAAAGGAAGTAGTAAGATCCCATTCAGACGATATGATCACAGATGTGCCAGCGACTCAATCAACTAGCTGGCATCACCTTCAAAATTCAGTAATTATTTGCAGCCGATGTTTTTAAAATCAAATTTCAACAATTTTTTCTATTATTACACTTCAGATAAATTATTAAAACTATTGATGATATAATATTTTCATAGACTATACTTTATTCACTATTGAGACAAAAAACTAAATTCAAATATTGAAAGGAAACATATGGAAATTTCACCCAACCAGTTGATTCTACCTTCAAATGAGTCGGCGAACTTTCCGGAAGAAAACAAGTTTACGTTATTTACCTTGTAATTTATAATAGCCATAATAATTGAAAAAACATTAATTCCAAACGCGTTTCGCTCACACAGTAGCTCCATAGGTAGCTCCATCACTACCGATGAAGCTGCGGTGTTAGCGAAACGAGTCTAGAATAAAAGAAGTTTATAAAAATTGTTCAAATATTATCATGAATAGTGTTATTAATTTTCATTAAGTAACGGGCCAATTCATTTATGATCTTTATTTAATATTATGATATTCAACATTACTTAAAATAGGACATCGCTACACTGAAGATTCATATTGAACGGTTTCATTGAAAAAAAAGATAATAATGATGTGGATGATGACACCTCCCTCTCCAGCAGATCAAAAATCGTTGTGCTCAGTATTTACATATGTACTCAGATTACGCTATGGCCAACGATTTTATTCGAATTTTCAATGGTCCACTCACAACATAAAAATGTCTACATTGTGTGTGTCTATAGGCCACTTTCATCATCATGAAATATTCATAGAAAGACTAGAATACTTGTTATCAAAATTCCCCCACTTGCATCGAAACTTTTACCTGGAGACTTCAACATACATTACAAAAACAAAATATACCCTGATACCCAAACACTCAATATCTTGTAAGACAGCTTTATTCTAGTCATGCATGTAGATATCCCCACCCGAATATTTAAATTTTCATCGAGCGTTATAGATTACATCTGCACAAACATCAAAGATGTATCAAGCTCATTAATTAATCCAGGATTATCTGATCACGAGGCTATTCTTTGTCTCATCCCGGGCATTTTCAGACATAAAATCAAACACCAGGGTGGACTGTATGGACGAATATATATCAGAAAAAATTATGTTCAATTTCAAAATACCTGTCACCATTAGAAAATTCCACAGTGACAATATATTTTTTGTCACACTTTAATAATTTTCATCGTATCTACAGACAAGCTATCAAGCTAGCCACAGATCACTATTATAATAATAGACTGAATGGAACAGAAAACAAACAAAAAGGAATGTTGGCAATAGTAAATGACATGAGAGGAAATAAGAATCAGAACCATCCGAAAATGAAGACGAACCTAAATCAGTTGAATGATTATCACTGTTCAACAGCCTCAAAATTAACCAACGATATCATTCCAACAGTTGACTCCCTTCAAAAGTTGAGTAAGGTAAGTTCTCCTATGAATTCCTTGTTTTTATATGACACAGATTTGAATGAGCTGAAGTTAGTAATTAAAGAAATGAAAAACAAAAATTCTGCTGGTGAAGAAAACCTATCCCCAAAGGTGTTTTTATAATTGCCTAATGAAGCTCTTCAAGCTTTGGTAATAGCTATAAACTCGTCGTTTACTACTGATGTCTTTGTTTGAAATCAGCCACTTTACAAAGGAGGTGCCATTGATCACCCCAGCAATATCAGACCGATCTCGATTTTATCAACGTTATCAAAAATCATTGAAAAACTAGTCGAAAGTACGATAATTTAAAAATATAAAATTTCAGCTCCCGACACAGTTTGGCTTCCGACACAAAAAAACATAAATGACGCCATCTTTCATTTTTTCGAAAATTTCTACACGACCCTAAATGATTAAGAAATGGTGGCGGCTGTATTTCTGGACCTCAAAAAATAACATTGAGCAACAACACTTCTGTTAGTGAAAAAATTGTACGGGGGGTTCCTCAGGGGTCAGTTCTAGGCCCTTTTTTGCTATATATAAACGATACAGCAAAACCTGATATATCTGAAGCATTAACCTTGTTTGCGGATGACATCACGGTACTTTGGCGTTATAAAGATCCTGGTACTTTGACTCGGTCTATCAACTCAGATTTAGAAAAAATAAAAAAATGGTGTGAATCGAATATGCTACCGTTAAATATTTCTGAAATTATACTGGTAACATTTAAATGGGACGTAGAACAAGTAATACTAGATAAAAGCATTATTGAAAGTAAGCTTGTAACTAAATTTCTTGGTTAATTCATTGACAGTACTTCAAAATACTGCTTTGAAAAAAAATTATGTTCTGGTTGCTTTGCCATAAATGTCATATCTCGTGAACTCGGATTCCCAGCAGCAATAACTGCATACTATTAACTTATAGAGAGTCGTCTCCGGATGATGCAGAGTATATTTATTATTCATTATTCAGAAAAGAGCTCTGGAAGTAATATTCAAATTAAAGATGCGTGTCTCCTGTGGGACACTTTTCTGCAGAAATAAAATATAAGCGATTTTTAAAATATTCATTTAGAGACTGTCTGCTTACTTCACAAATATAAAGAAAAGTTTGAAAGTCGTACAGAAAGGTCTACGCTTAGCGATAAAAGACTTGTCCTTCCACATCCCACATCATCTTTGACCAGGCATTCTCAAATTTATGGAAGAACACAAATATATGATCAACTATCAAAAATATATTACATCAATCAATGAACTAAAAAATTCATAAAATCTCATAAAGAACCTTTTTTTGGGAAAGAGTTTCTGCAGGGTAGGTATTTCACATACAAATTCTAGTCTTTTGATATACCACAATGTATATTATGTTTTTTATCAAATAATTTTATAATTGTGTCGTATTGGTGATAACGTATTTGTACATTTTTTCTTATCTCGATGTTTTTTTGTGTCTGTTTATTTTTGGTCTGCTATTTTTAATCCCCACTGTATTTTTGTAAATACTATATATTCTTTAAAAAAGAAAAGAAAAACAACATTTTATATATTTTTACAATTTTATGTATTTTTAAACATGACACCCTTTGTCGACAAAACATTTTAGACAATAAAGATCTATCTATCTATCTATCTATTTATTTTTATCTGATCAATATTAAGGAGAGTGGTGTGCTTTTAGTACGTTATCTACATCATTATTATCTCTTTTTTTAATAAAACCGTTTAACATAAACATTTTTTCCCTATTTCATTTTCAAGTTTTCAATTTTGTTACTTACAATTCTTCTCATTCTGTTTAGTTCATTTAGTGCCTCAGTATTACATGGTACCTACTACTATATTACTAGTCAAGTCCTGTCATTTGATACCCATATTGAGGTAGTTTTGAAAAAATATGCAATCCGCCATTTCATAGCTGCGGATATCTTGAATTTGCATCTTTTTCAGAGTGTGCTACTATTCTTCTAGTCGAGTTCTGTCATTTGATACCCATATTGAGGTAGTTTTGAAAAAATATGTGATCTTCCATTTTGTATCTGCGGCCATCTTGGATTCACAATGATACAGAATTTATTGAACCGTATTGTCATCAAAACTAAATATGTGTACCAAACATTAAATCAATTTGTCCATAGGAAGGGGGTCAAACTTCAATTACTAAATTAAACCCCTTGATAATAATAACGAGTCGAATAGTGTGCTATACAGAAAGGGATTTATTTGGTTCGTTTCTCCAATAAGTCCATGACATAAAAACAAACAAATCGATTATAATCATTTTGATATTTGAAGAATCCATGAATCATTATGAGCAGAAACCCCAACAAAGCATCCTGTCCAAAAGTAAAATAACTTTGATACAACCCGAAAGGGATTAACATCAACCGCAGTGATAATCTTTTTCTTTGTAGTAGAAAGTTGGCAGCCTTTTGTTGCATTCTGTGACACTTGCTTTGAAATTTGGTTTGGAATAATGAGTCAGATAATTTTAAGGAGTGAAAACTGGATGGATTACGTAAAAATTTCAGAGAATTCATAATGACTTTGAAAACTTTTTAATCTTCACTGGAACTACTTGGGTATAATGAAAAGGCGGAGAAGATTATTATTTCATTTCAATGCCCCGTGGCCTGAGAAGAAAGTGCGAAACTGTCAGAGATAGCAAAACCATTAATTCATTTTGAAAGAGTTATACGAGGTGATCATTATGTGAGATCAAATTCACAGTTTTTTGAGGAAATCGTAAAAGTTTTCTAAGATTGTATCGTGATATAATCCTTATATGCACTGTCTAATTGATTATATCTTTGACATGTTGTCCTTCACTAGTACGTTGTGATCAAGTGCAGGGATGGGCATCACTTGGTTGTATAAAAGTATAGAAGTAACAATAACTCCCAGACAGCTTTAGCTATTTTCGTGATTATTCAAATCCAGGGTATGTGTGTGAATTTGGTTGAGATAAATTAAAATATTGAAAATTCATGTCGAAGCAGTTAAAATGAAAACCGTACACGTGTGTTTCTGATATAAAATGACCATTATCATTAAGATTCAGACAAATGCAAAAAATAAAACACTTAGTTACTGAAAACAAATGAGGGTTTCCGTAGATATCATCATTTTTTGTTTTGGTCAGACGATTCTGGTTTGAGGCATCAACAAAACCAATCATCTGGCCAAAGCTCTCTCTACAATCTGAACGATCCGAATATTTTGATAGTTTTTCTGTAATTTTTCCATTTTCTGTATACTCTTCTAGGTGAAGAATGCCAAGAAAGTTCTGAAAACTAATATCCCTACAAATAAACCAATTATATTTGGGAAAGAAAGTTTTTGGCTTCCTACTACTCCACCTTGATACAAAAAAATGTGGGAATCTTCTATAAAAGGAAGGAAGTAAGTATCAAGATGGAGTAGTAGAAAGCCAAAAACTTTCTCGAAAATTAATCACTCCTAAAAATATAACCCCTTCAAATTCAAACGACTTTTATATTGTTATCATTGATACTGAGGATGATGGCATAATATATTTTTTGAACTGTGTATTGCGTCATTTATCAAATTTTCAGCATTTGTGATCCAAATTACTGACAAAACATTACTAAAAAATATACAAGTTTCCAGTTGAACAAGAAACTTCGCTGAGTTTGAATTAATAGGCTCATTTGTAAGCGTATCTTCGAAAAAGATGTTCCATGTAAGTGAAATTATGCATCACAACTTTTTATATAAATAAATATCAGCATTCCTATAAATAATATCTATTTCAATTCCAAAATGAATGTTGAGAGTACAAACTGAATAGGAAAAAGTGATTTTCGTTTGATTCAGCGTCGTTTCGAAAGGGCTCTTTTTTCAAGATTATATTTGAAAGTTACTTCTATACAACGATCCGGAGCATTTTCAAACATTACAGAAATGTTTCGGGAATCTTTCAGCCCATATATTTCCAAAAGTATGTTTTGGATAAAAACAGAAAAATTCTGTAGGAAAAAGCTATCTCAGAAAAAAATATAAGCATATATGCGACCTGTGCCCTAGTATTATTAATAATTCAGTCGTATCTATTTTTCAACATCAAAAATAATAGAGAAGATCGGCCCAGTTTGAAGTCAGTGTTTCTCATACAACTCATATATTCATGTACTCGTTTCTTGATCAAATAATGCCGGCAGTTTTTGCATTATTCAATATTTATTTTCAGATTGATTGTTTGTTAAATATTTGAGGGAGTGCTGAAATATTGCAAAATGTGTGTGCATTCCTGAAATAGAAAATATTGTCAGTGAAGGTCCTATTGCCAATATTTGTAGTAGAGAGGAAACTCACATGTGCAAAATCATATATGTTATATGTTCTCGGAAATATTCATTTCAATGGAGTTCTGTTTGTACAAGGTGAGCCAAAAGCGCATATTTCCACTCGAAATTCTAGGTCCAGTTTTAAACTGAAAATGATCCTCCTGAATGTATTTCAGTATAAGTTACTACCTTTCATTCATCACGTTTTCAATGGTATATACAGGGAGGACAAATGGAAACCCAACATAGCCCATGTCTCAAAGTTGGCGCTTATGAAAAATAGCACAAACCTGACGATTTTCATTTGAGGCAAATGTTTGAAGCATAACTCAACCCTTTCATCCCAAATGGCAGAAGAAATCAAGTTCACCTCATTTTAACAGTGATCAGTAGCCCTCTTCAACGCTTACTACTTTAGGAAGTGATAACTTTTTATGGGAGGGTAAACCGCTTGGTAACATAACGCATAACGGCACCATTATTTCTGGCCTTCCTTTCTTCTCACTCTAACCCAGAGCGCTGGCCGTATCTCGGACAAACGATTCTCGCGCTTCTCTTCGAATGACTCAGTGTTTATTCAGTGTACGATCGAAATATACTATTGACACTGAGCATATAACGCTATTGAAAGTGATTAAGAAAATTTCGATGAGAGAAGCAGAAGATGATCCTCGAAACATTACAGAATCTCCTAACGAAAGGTAAGTTTAATAATATAATGAATCTAACCAGCAATCACGTGATATTCTTATATTATCTGAAACTTTGCTTGAAAATGATGATACTAATTTTATGTATTTACATTATTTGTTTCATTATTCAATCCTACAAAAATAACAATTGGCGTATGGTAGCTATAATATATTTATATACACAAAATAATCAATGAGAGATTTTATCAATAAATAACCTCTCCTTACATTATCATATCATTAAACGTGAAATTCAAGTAATAACCTAAGCTTTTCTCAAGTTGAACAGTTTCAATATCAAATAGTTCAACATGAATTTGTTTGAGTTATAACTTCTGTCGGATTTCCCGAGACGCCCACGTTTATTTATATTTGATTTTCCTATTAGATATCGAGAAATGTTAGGACTTAATGACAAATTAAAGTTAGTTGAGTTTGCATGAATTTCAATTTATAATTGGAGGTTTTGACCTCACAAGAGTTAGTGGAAATGAATGAAATTCAATCATGATGTACAACTTGCAGTTCAACAAATGTTCGAACTGATATTTTTGTATTGCCATATATCAACAGAAGTTTCGGTTTCCTGGTGTAGTTTTCTGACGTTTGCCAATAATGACGTCTATCATCTATATAGAATCAAAAGATGCTGTATCATGTTTCTCACTAACCGATTTCCTAGAGTCTTTGAAATCCACAAGAGGAGGAACAGGAAAATAGCAGATTCAATACTCCTGGCCACTCTGGATTGAATGATTCCGTACAGTCTAAATCATCTTGTGTTCGTAGATTTTCTGCTGGATGAATACTCACTAATTTAGTTCGTAGTACATGTTCAAGAGTTAGCAAAATCGTATGTGACTTTATAGAACTTCAACTAACGTTTCCTACTATGACTGATAACCAGTACGTGCATAGCTTGTTAAATCATCTGAAAATAGAACTTTTAACGGGTGATAATCAACTATATTGCCAAATTTGCGCGAAACTAACTGACTATTATGAGACAAGTATAGCTGAGGCACCAGTCAATCTAATAATGACACTGATAATCTTCCAGGTTGAGTCAACCTCAGACAGAAGCACCAAACTCTCACGAAGGTTCGATATAGATGAACACTTCAATCTTGCAGATCACTATTATAATATTCATGCAGTCATTGTTCACTGTGGTTCTGGCGTTGAATATTGTCATTATTACGCTTTGGTCAAGGATGAAACGGACTAGTTTAAGTTTGACGATAGTCGTGTCATAAAATTTTCTGGTGATATCGTGAATATATTGGAGCCTCTGGAAACACCCTACATTTTATTTTATAAAAGAGAGGACACTGGCAGATCGAGATCTTCAGATGATGTGGTGCTGCAGGTTTTTTAGGGTTTTCCTGCAGCAGAAAAAGCAAATGGGCCACTGGAATCAATCAAGTCGCCCGCAGCGCCATTCGATTTTTTTGTTGTTTTATAATTTGTATTATTTTTTGAATTTTGAAATCTAAAACATTTAAAATATATTATATAGTTAGACCGTTATTAATTGTTGAGAATTTTTTGAATGAATAATGATCTGTATCTATTCTTGATTCAAAAAGAGAAATCTGAGTATTGAATTTCTGTGTGGAACTATAAAAAGATTTGAGGAAACTCTTCTTTTGGAGACCCACCTGGATCAATGACACGTTATTCCTCACTGCATAACAAAAAAAGTATATGCTAACAACAAAAATAAAGTGATTTATATCTGTGCGAATGAATGGAATCGATATGGAGTCGAAGATATATTATGATATGCGAAACGTTAACATAAGAGTTTCGGTATAATTTTTGTAGCTCTTCGTTCGTTAGGCAAATTTATCTACTAGTTACTTAAAAATAGTGCATTTTTCTTTATTGAAAATACATTGAGTTAACGCAGTAACTTATTGTATACTTGCACCTTCATAAAGATCTCCATTACAATTTTAATATTTTTCAGATTGTGGACGGTAAAAATTTCAAGAAAGATCAATGAAAACTTTGATATCCTCCACAGAAATCACTATTTACAAAATTATTTCATTTCTGAAATAATAACAGCAAACTCCTCTGGGCCAAATTGTCAACACCTAATGAATATATTCACAATTAATAAACACACATCTATTTATGAAATTGTTGTTCTCACTCATTACGAGTATATTGATGTATTTTTGAACTCCTGATATTTATGAGAAATTTGAATGAGTACATAATTCCAATTGCCTGTATCAAAAAAACAGTGTTACTTCTGTTTGATTTTGCGTTTGTATTTTTTATCTCAGAATAAACCCTTCTTTAAAACTCTATAACTGCATTAGAATATAAAACTTAAAAGTCACAATGAATTTATTTTTGAGAATTCTTTCTGACACACAATGAAGTTTATTAGAAACTTCGTCCCTTTAAGTATACCCAATCACGAAAATATCATTTATTTTGTACACAAATCGTTCCAAAAGAAACTTATATTTTTTTCATGCGAAAAGCTAGACAATGCAATGAATGGAAAATTCTATATATCAATTGACATTACATAATTCACTACTGGCTTTGGGTGAAAATATTCATTTCATTTATTTTCGCGAGTATTTTGCATTTCATTTGACGATTCACTCAAATTTTCACAGTATATTTCACACTACCGAAAAATATCCTGTTACAATGACAACCATAAAACATCTGACATTTTAAATGATCTCAGTCATTCATATTACCTTATACTGAGTATAAGTACTTCAATGACAAAATTAAAAATTTTATTATTGAAAAAAATATTTTATAGAAGTCTAATGTTGAGAATTGTAAATTAAAAAAAAAGCAAATAAAAAATAATGATGAAAATGTAATTATAACACTTCAATATTCAGAGAAATGAGAGCCTTCTAATAAAGTAAAAATAATCAATGTGCATACAATGAAAATGTTTGTCAATCTCTCCATATTTTTTACTTCTCCAATGACTCTTTATATTTGATATACTGTGAATGTATTGTCATCCAAGAATCAATTTGTTTTTGTCCAAGAACCATAACAAAATTACAATCATTTGATAATGACAATGATAAATAAACTTCATTATCAGTAGAATGAATCCTATTGACAACGCATGTGTGAATAAGATAAAAATATATACAAACATATAGGTACTGAGTCTATATAATTCAAAGCCTATACAAATATTTATATGTATATATATACACACACACAAATTTACATATGAAAATATGCTAAAAACAGATGTTTACCACAATAATGAAAATGTCCACATGTGTGAAATGTGATAGTGAGAGAGAGAAATATCAAGAGGAAAATACACAAAACGTAAAGATGGTGTAAGTTATTGCAGATGCTGAATAGCTGAATGGAACTTTACTTTGTCACTAAAATGACCCTGGGGTGTGATGTATTTCAGAATAAGTGTTAGTGGAAGTTATCATCATAAAATGTAAATGAAATAGGTACTTGTGAGTTGTCACAAAAAGCTTTCTTTGGAAATTTCTCGCAGAATATTCCGGTTAAAACCACAAAACGCTCAGTCATCAGAATTTTGCTTGCCCGAGATGCTATCGCAACATTAAGACTAAAATTCATTTTCTTCTTCCTTATACCGCCCCACAATCTGATCAAGCAGGTAGTAGGTAAGTGAAAACATTCGCGAATTCGTCTGTGAAAGACGTACCGTAAAGTGGCTCCCCCAAGAAAGCGGACGAGATAAGAACTTGCAGCAGCGCTTGCGTGCGCCTCATTCAAAAACGAACTTCAGTCCGTAACTATATACCAAAGCCAGCGGTGAAGAGAAACCAGTAGTACGTCGGCGGTCGAAGAGTAAAGTCACGCTCAGTTGTCGCTCTGATACTGAGAGTTCGCGAACAAAGATACAGTATTACAAAAATGTTCGAAAAGTTTTTGTCGAATAATTCGCGTATTTTTGAGTGGAACGTGTAATAACTACTCTGAAATGAATTAAGTGTAGTGATAAAAAACTTTACCGCCGCTATGTATCCGCAGCTGTTGAGTGTAGTTTTTCTTGCCTCTACTTTCTCGGCAATGCGTTTCGACGGCCCTGAGCAGTGCTCTTGGCTGCCGGACAACACCGATACCTCCTCGTCAAAGTTGGCTGTTTATTGCAGAATTATAACTCTAGAAGAATCTGCGAATATTTCCTCATTACCAGCGGAAGTGACTTCCAGGTTACGAATCAACTGCAGTGAAGTGACGTTCTTCGAGAGTGTTCTCCCGTCCAAGGCATTACATCGACTGCACGAGCTGGAAGAGTTACAGATAAGTAACTGCAAACTTCTGTCAATTTCCTCAAATTCCTTCGAGGGCTTGTACAATGTGAAAAAACTCTCAATCAACACATTCAATAATAATTGGAGCGCCACTAAAAGCTTGGACTTGGAGCGGTATAGCTTGCAAGGGCTCAAAGAGTTACAAATTCTGGACCTTGGCTACAACAACATCAGAAGCATGCCTGACGGAGTTTTCTGCTCCTTGACGAATCTTCAGACGCTGAACTTGACGAGGAATAGGATCAAAAGTACCGAACGAATAGGCATTAATGTCCCGTCTTGTAGCAACAGCGACTTACAGAACTTGGACTTATCGTACAATACATTGAAGTCGTTGTCTGAAGAATCGGGGCTGTCGCGGTTCAGGAGGCTGCAAAATATAAACTTGATGTACAACAACATAAGCGATATATCTGGCGAAGCTTTGGCAGGGCTTGATTCTCTCAAAATACTCAACTTGGCGAATAACAAGATCGGTATGTTGCCTCAAGGATTATTTGCCGGCACGCCGGAACTCAAGGAAATCCACTTACAAAACAACTCTCTGTTTTCTCTGGCCAAGGGATTATTCCACCGACTGGAACAATTGCTAGTTTTGGACTTATCCGGAAATCAGCTTACCAGTAGCCACGTAGACGCGGGTACTTTTGTTGGATTGATTCGCTTGATTGTTCTAAATATATCACACAATGCTATCACGAGGATAGATGGTAGAACGTTCAAAGATTTGTTTTTTCTGCAAATCCTCGATCTAAGAAATAATTCTATTGGATTCATCGAAGACAATGCCTTTTTGCCCCTCTACAATTTGCACACCCTCAATTTGGCTGAAAACAGACTGAACACTATTGGATTACAGTTGTTCAATGGACTTTTTGTACTAAGCAAACTCACTCTCAATAACAATCTCATAGTGAGCATAGATTCCGGCGCTTTTCGAAATTGTTCTGCACTGAAAGAACTAGATCTGAGTTCAAATGCCCTCTCAGAAGTGCCAGATGCGATTCAAGAGTTATCATTCCTGAAAACTCTAGACTTGGGTGAAAATCAAATTTCCGACTTCAAAAATGGCTCATTCAAAAACCTAAATCAACTCACTGGGCTACGACTCATCGATAATAACATCGGAAATATATCACGAGGTATGCTGTGGGACTTACCGAATCTTCAAGTATTGAACCTGGCAAAAAACAAAATACAAAACATCGAAAGGGGCTCGTTCGAGCGTAACACACAAATTGAGGCGATCCGGTTGGACGAAAATTTTTTAACAGACGTTAACGGAATTTTCGCCACGATAGCCAGTTTGTTGTGGTTGAACTTATCAGAAAATCACCTCGTCTGGTTCGACTATGCTTTTATACCGAGCAATCTCAAGTGGTTGGATATTCATGGAAACTTTATCGAACATCTTGGGAACTACTACAAAATCCAAGACGAAATCAGGGTAAAAACTTTGGATGCAAGCCATAATCGGATCCTGGAAATATCTGCAATGTCCATACCGAATAGCGTCGAACTCGTTTTCATAAACAATAACTTCATAAAATCCGTACAGCCAAATACGTTTCTTGACAAAACTAACCTAGTTCGAGTTGATATGTACGCTAACGATTTGAAAAATCTGGATTTGAACTCGCTGCGAGTTTTTCCTGTGCCTATGAACCGCTCTTTGCCCGAAGTCTACTTGGGTGGCAACCCCTTTCACTGTGATTGCACCATGGAATGGCTCCAAGTCGTCAACAACATGTCAGCCTCCCGCCAGTACCCTAGAGTGATGGATCTAGAAAATATCGTCTGTAAAATGACGCACTCCAGAGGAATGACATACATGCCGCTTAATCAGGCCAAGCCCAGCGACTTCCTTTGCCCTTACGAAACGCACTGTTTCGCATTGTGTCATTGCTGCGACTTCGATGCGTGCGATTGTGAGATGACCTGTCCCAATAATTGCTCATGTTATCACGATCAAACCTGGAATACCAATGTTGTCGATTGTTCCAATCAAAATGCAGACGAAATTCCACAAAAGGTACCAATGGATGCCACAGAGGTCTACTTGGACGGTAACGACATCACTGAGCTACAAAACCATGTCTTCATCGGCCGGAAAAACATGAGGGTATTATACGTCAACAACAGTGGGGTGGAAACTATTCAAAACAGCACTTTCAACGGTTTGAACGCCTTGAAATCCCTGCACCTAGAAGACAACAAAATAAGAGAACTGAAAGGCTACGAGTTTGAGAATCTTTTCAACCTCAAAGAGCTCTTTCTGCATAATAATCTCATTTCGAGTATTGGCAACAATACTCTGACAGCTCTCACTTCGCTCGAGATACTCCGGTTGGATGGCAATAAATTAGTTTCATTTCCAGTGTGGCAGCTTTCCGCAAACACCCGGTTATCGCTGATTAAACTTGGCAACAACAAGTGGTCTTGTCGCTGCAAATTCCTGCAAGGCCTCACATCGTGGGTAGCTGAAAACGCTGTGAAAGTAGTGGACACCGACGACATGATGTGTTACAACCCGGAAACCGATCCTCCTCAGCGTCGCAAACTCGATTTGAACACTACGATATGCAGTGACTTCTCGGCCGGCAGTTCGGTGCTAGACAGTATGCTTGTGTCGGATTATTGGCCCATGGTTGTCGTGACGTTATGCGTCGTAATACTCATCCTACTCGTTATAGTGCTCTGGTTCGTTTTCAGAGACCCCGTGAAAGTGTGGCTGTACTCGCAGTACGGAGTGAGACTGTGCAGTTTTCGTGCAACC
The DNA here is from genome assembly GCA_015342045.1 of Leptinotarsa lineolata. Lineage (NCBI taxonomy): Eukaryota > Metazoa > Arthropoda > Insecta > Coleoptera > Chrysomelidae > Leptinotarsa > Leptinotarsa lineolata. The sequence continues at coordinate 14,445 of WOGR01000823.1, forward strand.
GCCGCGAAACAGTTCGAAGACAAAGACAAACTCTACGACGGTTTCGTGTGCTACAGCCCCAAAGACGAAGAGTGGGTGGTGCAAGCCCTCGCCGTCGAACTTGAACCGAAGTTTCAACTGTGTTTGCACTACAGGGACTTACCACACACCGCCTACATACAACATGCTGCTCCGGCAGTTCTAGAAGCTGCTGAAGCCAGCAGACGAGTGATACTAGTCTTAACAAGAAACTTCCTCCAGACCGAGTGGTCCAGGTTCGAACTCCGACAAGCCCTGCACGAAGCCCTCAAAGGTCGGGTGTTCAAATTGGTGATACTGGAAGAAGGGCCGCTCCCTGAGGCCGAGCTCGATCCAGAGCTCAGGTTGTACCTCAAAACTGCAGAGAGGGTGCGATGGGGCGAGAGGCGATTCTGGGAAAAGCTGAAGTACGCCATGCCTTCAGTGGAACCCAGAGGAAAAATCAACGCCAATTACAGGAGGAACATCAACAATTACACCATCGAATCCAGGGTGGTGGTGAATAACACGCACCACACTCATCATCCGTACCAGGATAAAAGTCATCCCCAAGGGTCCCCAAATCCAGGTATGCAAATGTTGCCCCCAGCATACTCTTCCGGAGTCCCCCAAGAGGCCGACGATGCAAATTACTCGTCGGCGACGACAGCCACGCCTTCTCCTAGGCCCTCGAGAAGGGCCCAAGAGCCAAGGCCGATTTCAGACCATATTTATTCTAGTATTGATTCTGACTACAGCACCCTTGAAAGGGGTGGTTCAGGGAGAAGAGGACCCCCATGGCGGCACCAACACGTCATGATGCAGGGGATTAATAATGGAGGGCAAGCGTATCTTGTGTGATATTTCAATACGACTGACTAGGTATATTATTGAAAGAAGACTTAATATTGATGTTTCAGAATCGATGTGTACTTGTATTAATAATTGATTTGTATAATTTTTGTACATTACTGTATATAGATATATTTATTTTGTTTTCAATTTTTTGTATAATTATGTGCATATTTTTTACAAACTGCAAGAAACGAATTATTATATGTAATAAATATGTGAAATTCTACTAGACACCTTTTTTTATTTTCAATTGAGTTGAGTCTAGTTACAGAAATATTGCACTCAATCCACTTTTAGTCACAAAATTATTTTTTATTCAATTGCACTCAATTATTGTCTCAAAATTGAGAAACACAAACTGATTTTGGAACAAGTGGAAAAGTTATTTTCATTAACTGAAGTATAGTTGAAATACAAAATTGTACAATAACAGAGTTCACGTTAGAAAAATTGATATGAAAAAGTATTTGAAATATACTGTGAGTGTGCTTAATTTCAAGAAAAATTGTCGAGAAATATCGTGGACTTATATCACCTTCGAGAATACCACTATAAGATGACTAAGGTAAGAAAAATTTAATTAAAAATATTGAACTAAATATGTCACTAGTTTTCATATATTATTTTTCACATGATCTGGTTCGTTTCACAAAATCCAAATTGTCTCAGAAGTATTTCTTGAGTTCTAGACTTTAACAGTTAACGTAATGGTTATTAAAGATTTTGCTGGGAATTTCCACAATCGGAAATGTCGATTAAAACTCTAATGACTCCCACAAAAATGACTTTTGTTCAATAACGTTTCTAGGTCTACAGGATATTCGAAACATATTTCAGAAAGTATAATTGTTCTGAATAAATGAATAACACATTTTTTATATTTCAGTATTCTCCAAATGACCACTTTTCAGAAAATTGTAACTCACTTTTTATGATTTTTCAACAATATGTTCTGAGTATATAATTATTTTTCAGTTGCATTTTCTTATGAGTTTAGGAAATGATGATTTTCATACGTCATTATTTTTATCAAATTCAATAATTGTGTTCAAATATTGTGTAATAATTAGGTAATTATTTTCAACCCTATCGCCCATTCATTATCATTTACAGTTGACTACTGTAAACAGCCAATTTCTCAGTTTGAATAAATAAACTCTGTAGGATCCAAATTAGTGTGAAATTTCATGAAGAAGATATATATTTTCGTAAAATAATAATAATGAGTTTTCATCAAAGTGATAGTATGGAATCAATCAAGTTGCCCAAAAGCCCCAAGTAATTTTTGTTCTTGTTTCATGATTTCATAATTCGTATTACTATTTATCAATAAAATAATTCTTTATTATGGAAAATTATGAATATTTTGAACATCAAAAATAGTTTTGTCCTACTTTTTTTTTGTTTCTATCATTTTGGATGATCTTCGATAAATTCCTTCATAAATGAATTAGTTCTTTCTGAAAATATTTTGCCATCGTCATGAATTAAGTAACTGATAATGAATTGCTTCAATAAACATTTGATTTTTTTTCGTAAATGAAAATGAATATATATGAATATATTTTTTCTCTCTTAGAATATCTCACATTGTTGTTTCATTTCTTGATTCGTATTTTTTAACGCAGCTGAGTTTCTGAAAATAGTACGAGAATTCCATAATATCCCGTCTATTAGGTATAATTATTTATGTATTTAAAATAACTTTTCGGAAAACAAACTGAGCTGCTTGCAATGAATTATTTATTAAACTTTTTAGAAACATCTATAATACATGTTGATGAAAAGACAGCCTCACAAAGTTGAAATTCCAAGTATATCAAAAAGTATATTCATTTTGTGGTCTTTTCTACCCCACCTCAAGTATTCAAGTGTTCTAAATCACACCATATACAATATTTTGTTTTCTTTTTCAATAAAATTATCAGCCGCTATTAAAATTGAAATATTTTTGTTTATAGGATACTCTCGAAGATATTTAATAACATTTTTCGACCTTGTTTATTTGGTTTACATATCGTTGACTTTGTGTGCAAAACGATTTGGCTTTTGGACTCTGGTATATCGTTAATTGCATATTTGTGTTGCCTGAATTTTTTTCTGGTAAACTTTTTTCATTGAGTACTGAGTACAGAAATATAATCATTAATCACTAATGCGAGCACTTGTATTTTGTTCAATGCGAAATACATTTCATAGTTTAACTAAATCTATTTTAATGATTCTCTCGAAATCCTTGACTGATTTATTCATTTTATTTTGAACAAATGAATAAGTCATTAAGGAAAAAAAAAGATTGAGGAAATTATGTCTGACAGAAAAAATATTTCTTAACAAAAATACAAATTCTTAGAAAGACCTGGTAAATACACGAGGTAACTCAGAAAGTCGAGGTACGAATCAATTATATGAAAAAGCTAGTGTTCCCAAAAAAACGTTTCTGAATGTTTCGATTTCATCACCAGAGCTCACATTTCTCCATTAGTTATTCCATGTTGAAATTCAATACTGAAGGCTGATAGATTAGATACATAGATGAATTTCCATGTGGAACAACGGTCACTGATTTGTTGAGATGTTTCTTCCACATAACATTTTGGTCAATATTGTTATAGTTTATAAAATGAACAATGACGAAAGTCTAAAATATCATTTAGGACAAAGTACTAAAACTAATAAATAATTGGCACACTCATTCAGTTGTGCCTTGTCTTTTCTAACACTGTTTTTTTTCCGAAATAAAATAAATATAATCTTTCAAGATTGAGTGGAATCAGTTTATCCTTTTTTCGTTTAAAATTTTAGGAAATAAATTAATTTTTCAGCACGTTTATCTCTTTTTTTTGTTTAACTCATAGATGAATTCATTATTTGAATGATAATTTCAATAATTACTGTTATTGTGATTACATTTCGATACGTGGGTTTGATATTGATAGTTTATCTACGAAAAAAATCATTTTTCTATCAATAGTTACGTGTTGGTCAGTTTTGAAAGAAGTATGATTTCAAACAGAATGATTCAAACGAAAGTATTGATTTCTTTATCATAATCATAATTTTCTCCTTGTGTTTTTTCAATCATTCCACTACATAAAATATTTTATTGTCACTAAAAAATATACTGTATAATAATAGTCATGATAAAAAGTAATCAAAGTGTGCAACTGATGGGAGAAATAATGCATTCGATTTATACTTGCACTACGGAAAAATTGCTTTGGAAGCCTTTAGATGCATTGAAGTTATTGTTGTTCATATAGTCCAAAATTTATACAGTATGACTAGTAATGCCTGCTTCATTCGAAATTTGACTTTGGCATCAATTTCTGTTTCGACCGAGGAAAAAATTATCGAAAATATTTTAGATACAGGAATATTGTTGATAAATAGATCTTGTTCATATCTTCCATAAATTGAAAGTTGTGACTAGTAATCCCAGTTTTTTCGTAAATTGACTTTTAGCATCAACTAATGATCCTTGATGTGTAGGCTTTCAGGATGGGTATTTAACAGATTGTCCGATGTTAACGGGTTTAGCCGTGGTCTCCAGGTTTTTATACCTGTACGTACTGAAAACCAGAGTGGGTCACCATAAGCTTTTAGAAAAATTACAGTGAATTTTGAATATTTATAATTGAAATTTGAAAATGGCAGAGTATGGTTGACATAGAAAAAAATGACTAAAGTTTTTTTAGTGATAATGTTGAAAATGCCATTCATTTACCATGAGAAGCATTTTGTTTTGTACGAGCGGGTTTGTACGAGCAGGTAATGGCAAGTTGCCTCAATTGTCGGTTTCAAAATTATGTCATGTAGTATCCACCCACTCAACTTTTTCAATGGGATTTGAATGTATTCTTCAAATTTGCAAACTAAATATTAAATAACTAAAATTCTTGAATTGTTTTCTCAAGGAACACTTAAGAATCTGGATTACTCAAAAAATCAGAGTTCCGATTACCGAACGTAAATTTTGAGGAAATTTTTCAAATACTTTTTTGGACAAACTGTTTGATATAAATATTCCTTCGTTTTGGAAAGTAAGTTATTTTCAGATGTAATATGGAAATACATGAACAATTCCAATGTTTTGATTATAAGTGACGGATATACTTCTTTGTAACAAGGATTTTGAAAATGTCGGTGATTTTATGAAATTTTGTGACAATTATTTTCGAAAATATCGAATTCGAAATGTGTCATATGTTTTTGATATAAAAGAACTTAAGATTATAAGACAGCAAGTATAGCTGATACACCAGTTAATCTAAAAATAACACTGAAATCTTCAAACACGACTCAAACTTTGACGGAAGCACCAAACTCTTACGAAGCTTCGAAATAGATGAAAACTTCAATCCAGCAGACCACTATTCTAGCTTCAAATCTGGTCATTATACGCTTTGGTCAAAGACGAAACGGACTGGTTTAAGTTTGACGTTAGTCGTTCCACTAAATATTCTGGCGATATCTTGAATTTATTGGAGCCTCTGGAGACATCATACATTTCATTATATGAAAGAAAGGACATTGGCAGATCAAAATCTTCAGATGATGTGGTGCTGCAGGTTTTTCCGGGTTTTTCTGCAACTGAAAAAGCACGAGTCACGCATTTTCAATTTGAATATTATTCTCATACCGGATATGACTCTCCATAACAGTATGCTTATTGCTTCTGACAATCCGAGTTCACGAGATATGACACTTATGGCAAAGCAACCAGAATTTCTTTTTTGAAGCAGTAATTTGCGTATCAAATTTTAAAGTACTGTCAATGAATTTAACAAGAAATTTCGTTACAGGCTTACTTTCAATCATGCGTTCACCTAGTATTGATTGTTCCAAGTCCCGCTTGAATGTTATCAGATTTGTTTTAGCGATAGCATATTCGATTTACACCATTTTTCATTTTTTCTAAATCTGAGTGGATATACCGAGTCAAAGTACCAGTATCTTCATTACGCCAAAGTACCGTGGTGTCATTTGCAAACAAGGTAAATGCTTCAAATGTAGAAAGTTTTGCCATATCGTTAATGTATAGCAAGAATAAAATTGGGCCTAAGACTGACCCCTGAGGAATTCCGCGTACAATTTCTGCATTATCAGAAGTGTTGTTGCTCAATGTTATTTTTTGACTTCTACCCGTATGATAAAATCTGAACCATTCTAAGGCTGTTTCCCGGAATCCGTAATGGTAGAGTTTAGCAGCAGGATTCCATGTTCTACGCAATCAAATGCCTTAGAAATACTGTCGCCGCCACTTTATCATTTAGGGTCGTTTAGACGTTTTAGAGGAAATGAAAGATGGTGTCATTCGTGTTTTAAGATCAATATTTGAAATATTAAACGTAGTTTTTATAGAATTGAATTATTATGGAAACTGATGATCAATTTATTACATGTCCAGTTTATGAATTTGTGAGAAGAATTACTTTTAAGATGTTAAAACATTTCATAATTACTTAGTTTTTGCCTGAATTCATGTGAAATTATTTCCCACTAAGTAGATAAGAGGTCGTATGATTCAATGTTCATACGAAAGTAGCTGTTTCGGGGGGCTTTTTCTTCCAGTTTGTGTCTGAAAGTTACTTATTTGCATGATTTAAACATCTTTGTAATAAGAGTTACTTTTTTTGAAATTGATTGGTTTCTTCTTTTTTTCCACATTTTTTTGTATCATGATAGAGAAGTAGAAAGACCAAACCTTTCTTTTCCAAAAATCAAATAGTTATATAAAGGACTAATTGGGTAAATTTAATTCAGTACGAACACGCCTAAGATATTGCATAGCGAAACACGTGTTGCGGTTTTGTAAACTGTCAACTGAAAATCTCACAGTAAAGTGTTACTTGAAGATTTATTATGACTCATTCATATAACACTCTGAAAATTGTCTCTGGAATTATCTAAGCTGGCAATTCCCAACCCCAGAGATACAATTCATTTCACAACAATACTATCAGCGTGCACTGAGTGTGTTATCATAGTACAAATGCGATGGAGGAAATTTTCACTTGACTTGAGTGAATCATCGCATTCATTCAAGATGTTTGCTTTCATGCTGGAATTCTGAATAGGTTCACTTGATTCGAAATGTTGGAGGATTGAGAGTACAAAACAACAGACGAATTTCCGTACCGAGAGCCCTATTGTCCTACGGGTGAGATGAAAGTGGGTCAGTTTTGAGCATTCTCGCTTGTCATGATAACTAATGACCAGAAGTCGGAGGCAGCAGGCAGTGGCGTTGCCGTAAACAATTTATGACTTTCATTTTTTATATGTTTCTCCAGATCGTATCAACTGAAAATAATCACCATACACTCTTCACAGGAGATTTTCATTATTATTTAAATGTATGTTAAATAGTCCCCCCATTTTATCAATCTACAGAAAACCTTTGACACTGTAGATCGAGGTCAGTTATTGAAAGTGTTGAAGAACATTGTCTTCATAGGTACTGCTAGTGAATGAAAGTTTACATGTCCCAAAGAATACAAAGGGTCAAAATTATTGACAAGTTGAGTGAAAATTAAATTCTCATATATGGGATTCCTCAAGTAACTAAGCTACTGTATCCAGTATTGTTTATTATATACAGGGTTTCAAATTCGATCCTCACCATTGGGATCTCGGAAACTATGAGAGATACGAAAGTTGCGCATTTCCTCACTGTTAATATACCGTTGAAAAAGTTCTGAAATTCCGAGTATATACGGAAAAAGCAGAAATTTCGGATACGGTTTGTATTTTTTTCTGGCTTTATTTTTCGAAGGTTACGAAAATAAATTGCACCTCCGCATTGCCACTTTTTCCCTGCTACATAATGGTGTTATCAGATTTGCTATCTGACGTTTCGTCTTCCGGCCACCATCATCAACTTACTTTTTTCTTACATTATATTCTTTCTGCTTTGAATAGAACCAGATTTTACTTTTTCAATTATGTATCATAAATTATCATTTCTTTTCGAAAAGTTGGAAATATTGAAAAAATTAACTCTTATCATTTCAATAAGATTAATGAAAACAATTTATTGTCTGACTTCCACTACGTCATTTATTCTTACGACCGATTTCGGGGTTTAGCCCATTATCAAGTAAAACTAACTGATGATGGGCTAAACCCCGAAACCGGTCGTGGGAATAAACAACCGTAATGGAAATTAGGCAAAAAAGTGTTTCATCCTCTTGAAGTGGTCATGAATTTCCATAAAATAAACAAGTTATCAATAAAACAGAAATATTATCATAATAGGCTCTGACTTTGATGTTTCTAAATTTGACTTTCAATTTGTTACACTCGATGACATTTTTTTATTGTGAAAGTCATTGAATTTTTG
>WOGR01000824.1:0-22638 GCA_015342045.1 Leptinotarsa lineolata
GTCGTGGGCAGACGTACGACAACGCTCCAAACATGGCAGGGCAGTATAATGGATTACAAGCAAAGCTCAAGGAACACTGCACCTGCGCCCTGTTCGTTCCATGTCTGGTGCACAGCCTGAACCTCGTCGTCGGATAGGCCGCTGGGTGTGTCATCGAGGCGACAAGCTACTTCCAGTTGCTGCAAAAATTGTACAGGTTTTGCAGCCTGACGTTTCGTCTACTGCTGTGTGATGACGGTCGCAATACCCGAGTGGAAGCTCGGATTTTTGTTCCTATCGTCTCCACTCCATCAACTACTATTTCAGTACTGGTCGCTCTATTCATATTGTTCTTCATAGTATTACCTGTTCGTGTTTGTGTATCTCTCAGGACAGGTAGCCAGCTTTGATTGATATTCATTGTCTCCTCCTCCTGATCCCTATTTTTATGGATCTCTATTACCTCTCTATATATTCTTGGGTAGTGGTTTTGGGTATTGTCGAGTATCACTATGTCTTCGAATGAGATAATGTGGGTACCTTCTTCGTTGAGAGCATGTTCGGCTACAGCCGATTTGTCGGTTTGTCACCCGCAGCTATACGGAATCCGGTATATCCCTGGCGTTGCTAGAGGTTCTCTAGGGTCCTTTGCTGACCTGAGACTTTGCCTGATGGTTTTTGTTGGCTTAAATATTGGTTTTACGTCGTGTTTCACATAGATTCTTCCGATCCGGTCTGTGACATTTTTGACATAGGGGAGGAAAGCATTACCCTTGACTGGCCTGGTTGGGGTTGATTTCGCGTTGTCTCTCCTGGGATGTATGGCCCTCTCGAATTCTTCTCCGCTGTATCCATCACGTTTGAATGCATTTTTCAGGTGCTTAGGTTCTTCAGACAGACCCTCAGGTTCACAGATACGTCGTGCTCTCTCAACCAACGTTTTAATTACCCCTCTCTTTCGTTGTGGCCTGTGGTTCAAGTTCTTGTTTAGGTATCTGTCTGTGTGCGTTGGTTTTCTGTACACTCTGTGGCCCATTGTACCGTCTTCACGTCTGTTCACAAGAATATTCAAGAATATTCGGTATTGAAATGGAATTTTTTTGTTTGTTTTTTTTTAAATAATTTTTGCAAAAAATAAATTATTTGCACGGAATTCGGTACCCGCGGTTTTTTTGGCGTGGGAAATCATAATTTTGTATTGATTTTCATGTAACATCTAGAGGGCGCTGCGTACGCTATCATTATTTATTCCCAATTGCCCTAACTTTTTTATGAGTGAACTTTTGGTAATTTTCATGAAAAAACCTAGTTTCCACATCTCTTCTGAGTAAAAAATAAACACTTCCTCAACAACGCTGGAGGTGATTGTTTTCGAGATATTTACAGTTTTCTATATCGGTGCATATTACTTAGCTACTAGGGCGCTAAGTGAGAACATCACAAAAACTAAGTATGTGGTGGATCTCGTAATTAATAACTTTTTCCTATAAAATGTTTATCGAAAAATCATTCTTTTTCGGGATACTCATGACAAAAACCAACCATGTTTTGGAACATTTCAATAATTTGTATCTCGATTCGAACTACAAAATTCATTATATTTTTTCAATTCTAGAGACGGATGCAGATTTTAGCCTTCGAAACGTTGAAATAAATACATGTTCAAGTAATCGGCTGTTTTCGAGAGGCAAAATTATTAAATACGACAAATTACTGATAAATGAAATGCTTTCAATTCGCGCAGAAAAGTATCGAGGTGAAAAGTTTACACTCTTTACACCTATATCACGTGAAATTTTTATATTTTTCAAATTGTCTAAATGAAAAAACCAAGAGAAGGCCGATGAGAAAATCTGATTTGCTCTTCAAGAAATAATTTCCGTTCAATATTCCATATGTACCGACTATATATATTGGAAGAAACAAAATTCGACCTGATAGGCAGTATGGAACTTTAATCACCAAACGTTTCATCTGTTACTACGGCGGACATCATCAGTGGTATGTGCGTTTACTGCGAAGACGAAAGTTGTATTTTGAATAATGACTGACTGATGAGCTACGGGTTCACTCGTATTTATAATTTCAGACGGTACAGAGAGTAGGGAAGGCGATAGGGCCGACGTTAGGTACTTCTCACCAGTGACATGCCTGTCAACAACGTCTACCGATCAAGGCTACCCAGTGGCAGTGCAGACCAATCAGAACAACCCAGCAAAAGTGCAGCCCGATCAGGAGTGAGCATCAGGAGTGACATCCTGCCATCTGCCTTATCAGCTACCCCCCGTCGGCAGTCTGCCGTCGTCCCCACAATCACCCCACCACCCTCTGAAATTATAAATAGAAGTGAGCACGTAGCTCACCAGTCAGTAGTTACTGAGACTGATGAAGTCTGCTGCAGTGGCAAACGAAATGTGCGGTACTTCACGATCACTGCCTACCAGTTTGGATTTTTTCCTCTCTAATCATGAGTCCGGCCGTGAAAGCCTATGCTTTTAAATACATATATTTCAGCAATCTTAAAATTTTACTTTACCGGGGTGTAACTGAAAAACAAACTTGTGCTTGAAGGAAATCTAGAAACAAAAGCACACTAGTACGCTATATTCTAACCACATAGATGTATCCAAGATGTGGGGAGGGAAACCTACTTACTATTATAATAAATACTTGACCTGGAGCACGTAAAACTTGAACCGCCACCGACGAGGCACCGCCAGTATCATTCACCGGCTTGTGATCAGTTTGTGATTCTGGATCCTCGACGGAATGTACATGGGAATCTACAGTGTCAATTCCATTACACTCAGTCTCAGATGAAATTGTTTTTCCTAAGCTGGACAAACTTATAGGTACCACAATTCCATCGTGTAGTTCTCCAGTATGCAGCAGACCTACGTTAGAAAGAATTGACGATAGTTCTTCAGTGCTATCAATAGATTTTGAAGACTCGTTTCTTTGGAAATCTTCCAGCTTTTCTTTTTCAGTGTCAGTTTGGAGAGATTCAGCAACCTGTTTAGGTAATGGAACAACTATTGTGTCGTGCAATTCCCCTGAATGTAATAGTTTCACATTATCGAGATCTGAGGTTTGCACTGAGGGTTCCTTTTTTCTGTTCTTTACATGTTGAATATTTTTGATCATTTCAGAGTCATGGTTTTGGTTCTTCAAGTTACTTTCTACGTAGTTGGATAGGGGTTTTCCGTCTATGATTTTGTTTTCATACGAAGGAGCAGAAGGCACTGAACAGAATGTTGACAGTTCATTTTTTGCTGTTTCAATATTGACATTATTGTTCTGGGAAGATAAATTATAATAATTGGTTACTGAAAGTGTTGGTTTTTCATCTGATTCTGTTCCAGAGCAACTTTCTTCGACTACGCTCGCTAGTTTGCCTTTGGGATAGTTCTGTTCTATTTTCGAGTCATTTTTTTCTTGGCAAACCGCTTTCTTCTGCAGTAGAGATGTATGTAACGTATCAATATCTTTCATATCTTCTGCTTTGATTTCTTCTATGCGCTTTGGTGACAAAGCCCCCATTCTGTCAAAGTCAATACTGGAGTCGCTTGTTTTTCCAGATATCCTCTCCAATAATTTATTCTGGTAATCATCTATCAAATGTTCATCCTTTATTAACGGATATTCCAATATTTCGTCTAATGCTGCATTATCATTATCAAGATCTTCATTATTATTGGGAAACACATGCAGGTGACTTCCATGCGAGGTGTTGTCTTTTTCAATATTTTTATTGGAATCATTGGCTATAATCGTACCTGTCGAATCATTGGAGTCGATACTATCCGGTCTTTGTAACTCTTCTTTAATATTGCAATCCTCTTTTTTCTCGTCATCTATTATATTCTTCATCTGAAAATATTTCAAAAATATCGAAGTATGTTCTGGATGATTTAAATATTGAATGATATATGGCAGATGAAAAGAATTCTAATATTATTTCAATTAAGTTTCAGCTTATTTTTCCGCTTATTTCAAAAACTACTGTAGTCCACGAATTGATTGAGATGATGAATGTTATAACCACTAAGAGTTTGAAGAAAGCAACCTCAGCGCAAATAGCTTGGCAATGTTATTCAGTTTGCATCTCCACAGCAGTACATTAACGAATTTATCGGGCATAGAAATATTGAAACAAAGACTTCCCGCAAGTTTCTGGGCTACAAAAGACACTCTTAAACGACGACCTAAAGAGCATCGGCATCCTGACGAAGGAAAATGGTGACAAAGCCGCCTACCTCCAAGAGAGCGCTGAGATTCTTATGGAAACTCACCTCCCGGGTTCTATCTATCCTGGGACGACAAACAGGACAGAAGTTCCAACAATACATACCCTCACAACGCGATAAGATGAGCCATATCGGACGTTTCCCCCTTCAAGTCACCAGAACCTGACGGTATAAGACTAGCCCTACTTCAATGGGGTATAAGCATATCCAGGTAGGATGGACTACACCTCACCAAAAGCATTCCAACCAATTAGCCTCAAATCGTTCCTTTTAAAAACAATGGAGAGGCTATGTGAGCGGTACATAAGAGATGAAGTGCTATTTCACAACCCATCTCATATATTTCGGGAAAGTCTATTGATTCGGCCCCTCACCATGTGGTTGGCAGAATCGAAAGATCATTGGGGGGCAACAAAGAATCCACCTTCGGTATATTCATAGACATCGAGGGAGCGTTTGATGAAACAACCTCTCCAACAATTATCCAGCAATTTAACTGCAGGAACGTACTCCTGGTAGTCGGAGAATAGATACTCAAGATGCTCTCTAGCTGAGCAAATAAGTATCAAAGTAGAAGACATTACAGTGAGAGGCCTGGTCATGAAGGGATGTTCACAAGGAGGGGTCTTATCACCCCTTCTTTGGAACATAGTCCTGGATACCCTGATTAATCACCTCAACAATAATGGATTCTACACATTTCATGTGCAGATGACATAGTTATCCTGCAGATCGGTAAACACACTTTGCGATAGAGCGCAGGATGGGCTCAAATTGATAGAAACATGGTGTGAGGAACACTTACTGTTAATCGATCCCAAGAAAACTAAGATGGTTCTTTTCACCAGGAAAAGAAATTTATCGGGCTTGAAACCTCCCGAAATCTTCAAAAACAAACTGAACTTCTCTGAAGAGGTGAAATACCTTGCCCTCGGCAGGAAGCTAACATGGAACTCTCACATACAGTGTAGAGCAAAAAAGCATATGTGGCTTATAAGCAATATCGTAGGACAGTGGGACGCACATGGGGTCTTCCACCCTGTGTGGTCACCTGGATCTACACTGCGATAATAAGACCTCTGTTAACGTACGGAGCCATCCCATGGGGACCGAAGGTTCTACAAGCAACGGTCATCCAAAAATTATATCAAATGTGGCAAATGGCTTGTTTAAACATCACAGGAGCCATGAGAACAACACCAACTGCGACAAGGAATTAATTACTGGTCTGACCCCTCTGGACCTGTACGTTAAGGAGGGTGCGTTAATGGCCATGATACGATTGCGCACGGCTGATGTAAACCTCGAAGTAGGAATGGGTCAATTGAGGCTGAGCCTATGGCGAGAAGCGCTTACTGCGCTACCTCTGCTGCATGCAGCCAGTGATGCAATTGAATCCAGGTTCGCATTTAATAAACCCTGTACTCCAGATCACTGAGCCTAAAGATTAAGTGGGAAATGGGAAAAAATACCAGCGTGGTTTAAACAGAACTGGCTGGTATCTTTATCGCCACAAAAGAGATAACCTGGAAAGGAATTTCTGACAAAAACATAATAAACTGCACTGAGAGTAGACAAGCACTATTAGCCTTGAAGAGATAACGTGTTCCCTCAGGGCTAGTACTAGAATGCCACCAAGACTCAGACAACGCCTCGGTAGATAATAGTATCACCCTGAGGTAGGGTACAGGGCACGATAGGGGTAAAGGTAATCGGATTTCCGATTCCTCAGCCAGGAAAGCGACTGGACACCCGCCCAGTGACACCTACGGCCTGATGATGTCGACAATTACGGAACTAGCCAAACGTCACACCCATACTGCGTCCCTGAAGATATGGGATGGAAACAAAGGATGCAGTCTTGCCAGGATTAACCTGGGTGACCCTGGGAAGCTGGCGCCGAAGAAATATCTGGCGATGACCAGGAAAAACCTGCGTTTGATTGTAGGATTTCTGACTGGCCACTGTCAACTAAGGAAACACCCCCTCACCATGGGGCTGGTGGACACACCTTTATGCAGGATGTGTGAAAAGAAAGATGAAGCTGTCGGGCATGTCTTATGCGAGTGTCCGGAGTTATCGTCAATAAGAGAGTGTGTGTTCAGCGAATGTTGGCCTACACCTGCCGATATCAAGGAGATGTCTCCTACTGACCTGTCCACTTTCCTGGAAAGGAAAGGATGGACGATAATCTAGGAGGACAACTCCTTGGGAGGATGTACAATGGGTCACATGTGGCCTAAGTGCTGTGGGCCCACACTCACCCTCCCTATGCTACAGATACAGATAATATAGAAACAGTGAAGAAATAAATGTTGGGATTGTTTTTTTAGTTTTTGTCTCTTGTAAGGTTTTTTTCGTTTGCAGACAAAGCCAGACTGTACCAATAAAATTAATCAATATTTGCTTTGCAGTTTAAACGCATGTGGCATATTGAATTTTATGAACGGGTCTCTGTAATCAGATAATTCAGCTCCCAGAACTTCTGCTTTGTATCAATATTTGTAATGATATTATCTATTATTGATCCAGTCCTAAATCTTGGATCAATTCTGATATACCTTACAAATAATGTGAGTAAACCATAGAAATACATCGCTCCTAGGATAAACTCAATACACCTTGAACTGGAGTACACTTTATAAAATCTCTATCAAACGCAACTCTAAGAATGTGCATGCTTGTGCATCTCTATTTGAATTTTTATTTTATGAAGATGGGATTTCATTGTCAAAGAGGGGTTCATGAAATAACTGACAAAAATGAGAAAGTACTTACTTTCATCTTCAGATGATCTACAAATTTTCTTGCCAAAAACCCTCTCCATGAAGATTGAATTTTGGTCGCACATTCTCTCTTTGTGTTTTCATCAATTGTGTTTTCGTTTTCTTGACCTAAGAAAAAGCAAATTATTCTACTACTACTAAGACTCTCATCTCTTGATGATGCTAACTTGGCTAGCGCAGCGTGCGTCAAGAGAAGTATTTTTGTTCTGGTGAGAGGAAAGTGATTTCAAAGGTTTGAAAAATAGGATTGCTGTAGGAATGGAACCATGTGTCACGTCAACATTGATAGATAATGAATCAGTCATATGACAGAAAGTCTCTTTCGATGGGATATGGTTGATAACCTGGCAAAAGCCTGGTTCTAGCACTTTGCATAATGATCCTGCAGTAGTCTCAGATACTGTACTGTACTGTAAATGATCGAATTCTTCGGATGAAAATGGTTTTTCATTTAATGCTTTCTATCTTTAAATTTAAATGAAAGAAAGTGTGTGTGAGATATCATCGACATTTTTTATTCATTTGAAAGATCTATTGATGCCATTATGAGTGGAATATTGTGCATTTCACATTTACATTTTACTTTGCCCCTGTGGATGGTCATGAAGTGTCAAATGTGATTCGTTCTTTGAAGAACGTTGCATCTATAAACATTGACTGTCTCTCAACAAAAATCATAAAAGAACTCATTAATGCAAGTCCTCTTTCAGATTTGATTAACATGAGTCTTGAATGTAGCAAATTTCCTATAGATTTAAAGACTGGTATCGTCACTCCATTATATTAGAAAACTTCAGGCCGATTACTGTATCAACTGTCATATGTAAGATTTTTGAGGGATGCTTACATACCAGGATGTTTGGTTTTCTTGATAAACATAATGTTATAAGCAGGCATCAACATGGATTTCGCCCTGGAAGATCGACGGAGAGTGCCTCGGTGGCTTTTCTCGATTACGTCCATACTGCATTAGACCGCGGAAGGTTTGTTGGGGTACTCTTCTTCGACCTTTCTAAAGCATTTGATTCTATCAATATCAATGTTGCTCTGGTAAAATTATCTGAACTGGGATTTCGGGACATTTTTGTCGTGGCTCGCATCATATTTCGAGTATCGGAAAACTTGCGTAAAAGTGGATGATTGTAGATCTCAACTTCTTGATGTTGATTTAGGGATTTCTCAAGGATCAGTTTTAGGCCCTCTGATTTTCCTTCTGTACGTCAATGATTTACCAAATTATTTGAGATCTGAACACATTTTTTTGTATGCAGATGATACGACAATCGCCACTAATGTTGAATTCCCAGAAGAACTTGGGCAGTTTGTCGGAAGAATTTACTCAGTGGTGTAGTAACAATTCCTTAAATGATAATCCTGACAAAACAGTATGTCTACAGTTTTATTCTCAAACAAAAATCTCAAATGATTATTTTGTTCGCGTAAACAACTAGAATATATATTTTTCAAATTCGATAAAATTTCTGGGCACATATTAAGATGCAAATTTGAAGTGGAATACACATGTTGATCAGGTATATAAGAGACCCATTAGTAGTTACTATGCAATTTTGCAGCTGAAAAATATATTCACACTAGAGCAATTAATAAATGCTCTCTCATATTCACATATTCCTTATAATATTGTCCTTTGGGAAATAAGGCCAATTTTTGCAGAGTTTTTACCAGTCAAAAAAGAATAATTGGTCTAATCTTTGGCTTAGACCAACATAAGCCCTCGTATTTCTCGGTAACTTTCCACGAATGTATAACACGAAGTAAAAATCGTTCAGTGCCTGTTAAGCGCTTGAAAGCTCAATATTTTGATATTAGAACAGGCTGAATTGTAAACTGTTAGCAATTCCTGTACAATTAATTTTATGACGACGACCTCTACTAAAGAGTTCCAAAATATGGAAACGTGGAGTCCGATTATATCTGCTGATGATCTTAAGGAAAAAATTTATCATATTCACAGATGATTATCTTGGAAAAAAAGTTTTTGGCTTTCTACTACGCCATCTTGATACGAAAAAATGTGGGAATCCTCCAAAGAGAGGAAGGAAGCAATCATTTTTTTAATAACTCTAAACATAGATGTGTAGCTCATGCAAAGAAGTAATTTTCAGACATAAAATGGAAGAAAAAGCCCTTCTGAAATAGCTACTTCCATATTGAATTACATGAAAGAAAACATTCCTTCGAAACAAATACTTTTATATAAACACTGCATTATACAAAAAACACATTTTTTCTACTCAGTTTGTATTCCAAACATTCGTTATAGATTTAAATCAGTTATCATTCACAGGATTTCTACACAACTCATTCAATTCATTTAGTGTATTGTGTAGAAAGCCAAAAACTTCCTTCCCCAAAAATCAATCACTCCTAAAAATATAACCCCTTCAATGATTATCTTATTTTTTATTATTATCAAGGTGTTCTCTAATATTTGTCTTTTGTGATTATGCCACTCTCCATATCTTTCTCCTCACGCCTTACGCCTTTTAATTACTTGGTGGTAAAAAAATAGGTTTTTCTTTCAATGATTCATTAAATAGTATTGAAAGTCTACTTACCTAGATGAGTTGATATTTCGTCAGTTTTTGAAGCATCAATGGTATGCTCTTGCATCTTCACCTCTCCATGCTTATCCAAATCATTCACAGACACAAGCTTTGTATCCTTTTCATTTCGACCATCGTCATTGTTCAATGGAGGAACGAGTTTCTGGATATGTTTTGGTTCAACACCATCAACCATTTCATCTTTCTCATTTTTTGCCAATGGTTTTGGATTTGGTATCAGCCCTTCTTTAATTGCATTAACACTCGTTTCATCTTTACCGATTCCGCTAGTTGTACCCGTCATCTTTTTTCTTGTAATGAACCCACGCCATAACTTTTGTATTCTTATCGCTGCCCTTGTGGATTCAAAAATATCATTATTATCATCAACGTTTCTCTTGGTTCGGACACTCTCTGATGACAACTTTTTCTTCGAGTCCTTCCTTACTTTGAATCCTCGCCAACACCTTTCAATTATTTTGACGGCATTCAATAATTCAGGATCTTCATTATCTTTTTTTCTGTCAGAGCTAGTATCTGGTTTAGATTCAACCAATTCCTGTTTTTTATCTGCACTAACATTTGAGTTTTCTTCTCGATGTACCAGTAATTCCTTTTCATTTGATGGATGAGGAAAACTTTTCCTGACAATAAAACCTCTCCACATCGATTGGATTCTGACAACAGCTGCAGCTTTGGCTAATGAACTAGAGTAGCCATTATTGTTTGTAGACTTTTTCAAAAGAAAGCTTTGATCTAATTCCTGTTGAAGTGAGTGGGAACTAAAGGTGTGTTTGAAGCTGGTTTGTTTTGAATCTTGTTCAGCTTTTTGTAGCTCTCCTCGCCATTTGGACTTTTCAAACTTGTTTGATTGTAATTCATTAGGTTTGAGGTCTTTATCAGCTTCGGATTTGGTATGGTCGTTTTCATATTCCGTTATGTTATATTTTTCTTCATTCCCACCAAATTGTTCACTTCTCTCATTACTGATGAAGTCGTTGATGAATTTTTTTGCTGGTGCAGAAATCATTCCAGTTTCAGCTATTGATAGAGTTGAGGTAATGTTCTTTTCAAACTCATTTCGTTCGGTGTTATCGGTTTCCTTTTCAATAACAGATTCTTCTGCAGGAGATAAACCCAATTCTTCACGTAATTTGGAACGATCGAAACTACCTTGGTTCCCACTTTCATTCTTTTGAACAGCTGAAGCTGAACGAGATTCATTATTTTTTTCTGATTCCAATTTTTTTGGTTGATCATCTTCTATACCATCCACTATTTTTTGTGAAGCATTTGAATAATCTATGTTCATATGATCATTATGGTATTTCAGTTTCTCCTTATCAATAACGTAGTTAATATAGTTTTTGGCCACCTTGTCAATTATTCCAACGTCTGCTTCATTCTTCGCATTATTTGTCTCCGTAAGATCTTTCAAATCAGCTTTACTATCATTAAAGTTGTGAATACTCGCATCTTCGGAAATTTCTTCATTATTGAAAACATTCTCAGATTTTTTCTCATTCTTCCCAATATCATCTTGTTCCAGTTTCGCATCTGCATCATTTTTTCCATTATCATCATGTTCAGGACCATTCTTAGGATTAGTCCCAAAATCTTGGGTAACGTTTTCTTGAGCATCGACAATACTACCTTCATTTCCAATATTATCTCCATTTTTGCCCACAAAAAATTCATCTTCACGAGATTTATTTCTTTCGTTTTCTTCGAGTACGTTTTTTGTTGCTGAGATATTCATCTGATTATCGTCAGTTTCTGAATCATCAACTTTTGTTCCATCAGAAGATTGTTTACTCTTTCCTTCGGAATTATCGCAATCCTTCGAAGACTCAAATTCATCTTCACTTACTTTAATTTCATTGTCAACTGTGATGGTATCATTCAGTTTGTCAATTATCTCATTTTCAATCTGGTTGTTTGTTTCCTCATCACTTATTTTCACTTCCTTGGAGCCATATGATTCGTCTTTGCATTCGTTTGGATTAGGAATATTTTTTGTATCGGAATCATTTGGTGAATGGATAGGCAGTTTTTGTGTTTCGGTAGATACTTTTTTCTCATTTTCTTTTTGGATCAAAATCTCTCCCCTAGATCTATCGACATTTTGTTGAGAATTCACATGATCGCTTCGTGTTTCAACCTGATCAGTTTCTCTTCGGTCGATATTTTTTCCTGCCTTGGGTTTCGTGGAAATTTCTTCAATTCTATTCTCGTTAGCTGGGTTGATATCATTCAATTTGTCAATTTTCTTCTGAATACAGATATCTTCAGCAACTTCAATGGGATTTGTATCATTTTGTGTAGAATTTTCCGTTTTATTCTGGTTGTTCATTTCCTCAGAGATTTCCATATCCTTGGAGTCAGATAAAACATTTCTGCTTTCGTTTTTCTTATCATTTTCATCTGTTTCAGGATCATCTGATAAACTGATTGGTTTCTCTTTTGTTTCTGCAGATTCATTTTTTTCATTTTCTTTTCGAATCTCCTTTCCAGAACTCTTATCATCTCGTGAAGAATTCTGATGGTCTCTTTGTGTTTCATCCTGATCAGCTCCTCTTTGGTCGACAATTTTTCTCACCTCTGGTTCCAGTGGTATATCATCAATTTTATTTTCGTCGGCTGGGTTGACATTATTTAGTTTTTCAATTTTATTCTGAATGCAGACATCTTCAGCTGCTTCATAGGGATTCGTTTCATTTTGTTTGGAATTTTCAGTTTTATTTCGGTTATTAATTTCTTTATCACTCACTTGCATTATCTTGGTACCAGATGAATCATCTTTGTATTCGTTTGGATTAACAATGTCGGATTTTTCACCATTTTCTCTTGTTTCAGTTGATAATCCCGTCGGGAGTTTTTGAGTTTCGGTAGATACTTTTTCACTGATAATTTGCTCATTTTCTTTCTGGCTCAAAATCTCTCCACTAGAACTCTCATCATTTTGCTGAGAATCATTCTGATTACTGTCAGTTTCTACCCGATCAATTTCTCCTTGGTTGACAATTTTTCTTACTTCGCATTCCGAAGGAACCAAATTTGATTCATCCGATTTCATAATTGGTTTTTCACTTTCACTGTTTCCAATATCATTTGATGTCAATTGTTTCGTTTTTGTAAGATTTTGTGTATCATTTGCCATAATTGATTCATTTTTTTCATTTTCTTCTTCCTCAATGTGGTCATTTGTATAAGTATTTTCATCTACATTTGAAATTTTCCCTTCTGTATCAGATAAGTCCTGACCATTTGAATCGCAGTTCGACTTTTTGAAGGTATCTTCCACTTTCTCGACTGGTGTTTTCTGAGAATCCAAAATAGTTTCAGATACATTACTTGTATCATTTTCCACTATATCTTCCTTCTCCGCAGGAACGACTTCAGAAATAGTTTCATTTTTATCAGTGCTCAACTGTTTTTGACTAGTGCTTTTATCTAAAATGTTATATTCCTTTCCATGCTCATCTTTTCCATTTATTTCATATTCTGGCGACGCAGTTTCCAGAAGGGCGTCTTTTGACGTTTTTTTCTTCGGATCCTCAAACTGTGTAGTTCTTTCAATAATATCCGTTTCATTACCTGTCACTTCTCTCATTTTGATTGTCTTCTCTGGAGATTCTTCAGCATTATTTTTCTCGAATTGTAAAAATTGCTCACTTTGTGCATTCTCTTCTTTTTTACTATCGCTCATAAGATTTTCACCGGTAATGATTCTCAAGCTATCATCCTCTTCATGATCCTTCGATAGATCATTTTGGGTTCTCTCAAGAAAATCGGTAACATTTTCTTTCCATTTGTTTGTTGCACTTGTTTTTTCATCGATAGAAATATCATCATCCAATTTTTCCTTTTTTTCTGCGTCCACTTCATCAGTCCCAATTGCTTTACTCACTTCATTGCCACCGATAGAATCAATATTTTCTTTAGTGGAAACTTCACTTCCATCTAGTTCCTCAGAAACGTCTGCTTTTTCAACTATAGCTGATTTTTTTCGATTACTCACATCTTCCATCAAATTATCATCAACAGCATTTTCAATTTGACTGTCTTTATCAATTATTTTGTCAGAATTATCTCCTTGCTCAATTTTGCTCTCATCGAAATCCAGTAGTTTCTCGGTTGAATTTTCTTGAAGTGCCATATCTCTATTACAACATTCCTGTTCGGATTCCCTATCAGAAATTCCTGTATCTACTTCTTGATCATTCACAAAATCACTTGTATTTCTTTTTTCGCGTACAACTGCAACATCATCTTCTTTTGGTGTTTTGCTTTCATGTGCAGTATCTTCATTTAAATCAGCAAGATTGTGGTTTACATCATTAACGGTTTCCAAATTGCCCATTAAATCTTTCCCAGTTTCATTGGTTTTCTCAGACATAGGGCCACTATGTTCGTCAAAACCTTTTTCCCCATTTTCACTTTCCATCGTTAGGTCGTCCAGAGTGCCTGAAGGTGATTTACATTGTTCGGACAAGTCATTGGTTTTCGAATCACCTTCGATAATTCCATTTGCGTTTTTATCTTCTTTTTCTGGTACATCACCGGAATTGTCAACATTTTTATTACTTTCAGTTGTTTCTTTGATATCGTTTTCATTAGTATTCATTTTATCTGTAACTTTTTCCGCGCTATCTTTCAAAATATCTTTTCTACCGATTGATTCTCCTTCAGAGGTTGTATGTTCTTCATTTGTTGTGGTTTCCAAAGGCTGATGGCCTACGTTCCCATGTGTTGAATGTGTGGAGGACGGTCGATCAATTTCTGTTTCAGTATGGGAGCTTTCATTCCCTTCTTGAATTGATTTATTCGTATCATGTCCTGTTTCCGTAATTGATTTTGTATCTGCAGTTGTTTCATCTTTCTTAGAGAGTTTCATCCCTTCTGAAAATTTTCTTGCTGTAACTCCAGTTGCATGAATATTTTTTGTCAGGCGGGTGTGTTGCTGAACTTCCTTCGAAAAGTTATTTTGTTCACCACCATTTTTGTTTTTATCATAATTTTTATTAGATTCATCACGTACTTCTTTGTTTTCCTTTCTGGTGATGCTCCGTTTCCTAATCGGGTTTTTCTGTATGTTACTGTTCGTATCAACTATTTCTTTTTTTCTCTCTGTTGATACACTTCGCGAATATTTTTTTCTATTTGCAATGTTCATATGGTTTTCGGGAATAGTAGGAGGGCCGGTATTTCGTCTCTTGTACTTCGACTCGTTTCTATCGTACATCTTGGGTTTCTGGGATATTATTGGAGAATCGAAATTTCTCGCAGGAGATTCACCCCTAACGCTGAATTGGCGTGAAAGTTGTTTCGTTACTCCAACAACTGGGATTTTCGTTGGAGGTCTTTTTTCCCGTTGATCGGTTAGTGAATGAGCGCTTCTGATTGTTGTCACTGTAAAAAATTAGGTAATTAGAATAGATTAGTTCAGGTAGATCAACACAGGATGGAATAACACATCTAACGGGTAAAATATATGATGCAATGGACAAAACAAATTCCGCAATCGGCATTTTTGTGATCTAGCTGAGGCTTTTGAAACGGTAAATCACACGGTTCTTCTTGAATCTTTGTAAGGCATCGGTTTCAAAGCTATCAGCCAAAGTCTAATGCGGAATTACCTTGAAAATGAAAAAATATGCTTGAGAGTAAACAGGAAAAGAAGCGAAATCAAAAATATTCATTAAGGAGTACCACAAGAAACAATATTGGGGCCACATTTGTGTACTATTTATGCAAACGGACTATTCCATTAACAGACAAATGAAGACATAGTATGTTTCGCGGATGATACTATCTACAGAGTTTTATGAACATATACAGCCACCTCCAATGAAATATACGAGCAAAACATCCCACAAAAGAAAACTACGAAATCTTGCTTCACTATTGAAAATATGTCGAAGCTTCTGCGAAATGTCTGAAATAATCACGCCCAACTATTCCTAAGTACAACCTCACTTATCATATGGGATAAATGCATCAGGCGGTCTCACGAAAAAATGAGATGGATCGAAAGTGGATTTTGAAAATACTGTTGGCTAAACCGTATAGGTTCTCAAGCGATAAATTATTCTTGGAAAGTGGAGTTTTCGACATTAGGCAATGTCAACGAGAAGAAATTCAAGCGGCTTGGATGGAAAGGAAAAATCATCCTAAGCAATTTGATTTTTTCCATCAAAACCAGTTTCAGTTTTATAGTACACCTGTTACATCATAAATGTAGGCCAATCATACCTGAAGTATAGTAATAAGTATTTTCCAGCAGCAGATAACTCAAAATCCATCTCATTATTTGCTGCTTGATAACAATCTCAGTGCGAAATCTCCGGTAGATACCGGTGTGTTACCAATAGAATTCCGGGATTTCAAGACTTTTCGATCTTCTGCCTATAAGTTGCTTGACTTTTCACTGAGGATGAACTCTCACTTATTACTCACCCCTCACCCTCACTTGAGTTCTGTGTCAAGCAGCCTAGGAGGATCCACGTCGGTTCAAGAACTTGGAGCACATCAAGAGCGTGCAAATGAAGAAAAGGCGCAATCCGAAGGCTGCAGTGCCGCTTTCTTCTTCTAAAGGAAGACCGATGAGAACAACGAAGTCACCTGCTACTACAACCAACCTGTCTACATCAAGTGGGGTGGTAAATTATGGGGGTAAGGTTCCTATCGGTTCGGGAAAGCAAGTAACGCCGAGTTTACTCTAAGACTGCGGCTGTGTTTTTTACTGGGGGGGTGGGACTATATGAAAAACGTGCCCACTTCGAAAAATACCATAAGAAGAGCTGCAGGTTCCCATCCCCGAGGAGAAAACGCCTGGCAGCCATTGAGGCCTCTACTCCGCCAGGCAGGCCATTCATTTCTTATATGGAGACAGTCACCAAACCAAAGATCAAATACGCAACTGGTCTCTTCGCTGGTAAACTGAGCAGCTCTATCATTTTCCCTGCCAGCACATCTAAGTTTAAGGCCTGTGAGTGCTGCCTGAGAAGACGCATAAGGAACGCGAAAACTCTCAACTGGTCAGTTCATCAGGTCCGAGCATGATTGATGACGGGAATGTCACAGCGGTTGGAGAAGTATCCATTCTGGAAACAACAACATTCGCCACCCCTATTGCAGTAGCAAGTTTAGACGACATTGCTGCAAGTGATGGCTTGCCTCATCGAACACCGATTGCTGCCAGCCCCTTGCTGGCTCCTATACCATCTGAATCAACAACGAAGAAGCCGACAATACACTGTTCTCAAGTTGCCAGTCCTTCTCCTACAGAGTTCGCAACTATATTGTCACCGTCCCATGAGATCGGGACCAATGATGTTTCACCCCACTTGAAGGCCCGAGTACGAATCTAGGAAGAGATATCACCCGTCACCCCCTGGAGAGCAGGCGACTAGAAAGCCCCAGATTGTGCGGCCCACGACTGCGATGGTCCTTGGTGAGCCTGCTATAAACATAATATCAAAGATGCATCGTCCAACGTCAATTGTAAGCACTACCATTACACCGTGGTCTACAACACTGATAGTACGTCGTACTGTATCCCTCTCGATCTCGAAACCTTTCTTTTGCATCTGCAGAACGAGCTCGAGTACGAGTTAGAAAGCCAGCCGGACGAATACGGTTTTTAACAGTTGTTCGAGGCTGGACTTGGAATGGATGACGTCAACTCGGCTAAATTCTTAACTGAATGAATTGGCGTCTCCTTTTCGATTGCTGCGGGGTGTTTTAAAGGGAAAAGGGATGCGTCGGCACATGTTTCCTAACAACCGGTCGGCTCTCAAAACCGTTCGTAGCTGGTAGTAAACGAGATCCTCGTGTAGCCAATTACACAGGATCAGTAACTGTAAAAACAGAAAAGCACTGGTCTATCGCATTCTTTCAAGGAAAGCTATCAACTAGACGGAAGTCTACTCCATAATCGGCGATGTGGAAGCCCTCTTCAGTGGCATACTAGATGCCGAATCGACTATGGATGGCGAGGTGATAACAGACCAGGAACAACTACTAGGTCCACTTTCTCATCGATCATCACTGTGGAAATCAACAAGGCCAAGAACAAGTGGCCTTCCTTCGCCCCTGGGCTGGATGGTATCGGTGTTGATCGAGTGAGGAAGTTCTCCAGCAGGCTGCTGTCGACGCTCTCCAGCATAATTTTCATGAGGAACATCCAACTGCCTGCCTTCAGTAGAATGAGGACGACTCTGGTCTTTAACGAGAGAAACCCCTCTGATCCCGATAATTGGAGGCGGATGACAGTCGGTTCTGCTTTACAGAGCCTGATGCACAGAGCGCCGCTGAATCGACTTAAAAACGCGACATCCCTGAACTCGAACCAACATGGTGAGCCAGAACTCTGTATTAGGGCCTTGGGTAGGCTGAGTGTTGAACAATACACGGTCAACTATGTCGTCAGTCTTCTGGTGACGTCATCTACGACAATCAAGTATGGTTGGGAATATGCTTCAGAAAATTACCCAACATCAACAATTGAGAAATAGAGACAGACAAAATGAAATCACCCACCAGTACATACACGATATAAAGAGTGATCTACCGTAATCCTAAGATACGCATGTAGAAATAATCACATAAAACCTATTGAAATTACCTTTATTTTGGCCCTTATCTCTGAGCAGCAGAAGTCGGGCGAAATATTTTGCGGCAAAAAAATAAATATCATCAGGTTTTTTCAAGAGTACTTCTTTCACCAGACCTTCCATCATTTCTTCTAGGCCAATCGGAACGCTTACCCTTTTCACTATCATTTCACCTGTTTCGGTATCCATCTCTATCAAATTATGATCTGAAATGAAATGAAAACAATATGAATTTTCGTAACGAGGATGAATTATAAATATTACTGAAATTTGAATGACATGACAAAAGTACCAGAAGGAGGTCCCATGAAATGTAATAGTATACAGCCAATGCAGTGAGATCCATACTAAATTTAATCCAAAGAAAATGATCTTTTTATGATTATCTATGAATAATTGATACAACAAAATATTTTCATTTCAATATCTCAGAAATTATCCAACGCACTTTAATTTCAACCTAGAAAATTCGATAAATTTGGTCTTTTTGTAGCAAGTGCGATAGATAGATAATAATGACAATAATAATTATCGTCTTTATTTTTTCCCAGCTGAAGTTACATACATTTATTTAAATAGATTAGAGCTAGTTGCTGATATACAAAAGGCGAAGTTCAACTCAGCACAAGTGCTACTTGTCTACTGTTCTTTCATCAAAAATGTAGTCTCCATACATTCGTGGCTAGATCTCTCGAACATAGTCGTTTTCAAGCCAATGATTGGTCGCAATGACGGATTGCGAACAGCCATGAATACGAGGCTAATGTAGCGTTTGTGTAGGCTAATGTCAAAAACGGTACTATCGATTTGGGTGCGGTTTTCACTAGTATATTGTGATGAGCTTCCCTCAATATTCTGTATGACAATTAGTCGATTGAAATATTCGAGAACAATGATGAAAGACAGTTCTCCAATTATTTATTTTGACACTACTCATAAAAGAAAACTATAATAATAATAATGTTTAGTTCAAAAACGTATAAGAAGATAAAAAATGAACATGTAACAAGCACAGAAATCAACATGCCAAAATGGAGGCTCATAGAGCTTGTGCGTGACATATAGTCGGTCATAAACAATTACCCACTCGACCCTAATTCCACTCGACCTGATAAGGGTGTTATGAATGAATAAAATAAACACAACATTTGGTGTGTCCTAAGAGTTATTCTCAATGTTTTTCGAAGAAAAACAGATACGCGAGAGAAACTACTAAAATAAATACTACGTGAAAGTTATGAAAAATTCATGTCCTAAATAAAAGTCAGTGAAGAAATAAAATGTTCTTAAATTAAGTAGTTGTAGGAGATACCTACCCTACATGTTAAAATTAGTTCATTCTTTCTAATGATTAGTTGATCTGATGTATTCAACTTATAGGTTAGCGTAGAAGTTTAAAGTCTATGATATCGTTGAAAACTCTTCTATCCATATACTTCAACCATTTTTTCACATGGAATTTGTAGGATGTATACGATTTAACCAATTTTATATTATCGGGAAGTAAATTATAAACTTTTGGTGCTAAAAATGTCACTAACTATTGACCAATAATTTTTCCACATGGCCTTTCATTGATATATTTACTTTTTGTTCTAGTGTTGTGATAATGTGCAATCGTTTGTAATTTTATTTTATTTCTGTGGATATTCATCAGAATCCGATTAGCAAAGATTTGTATATGTCGAAAATGCTATTTTCCAGAAATAATAAATCACTGGAATAAGTAATATTTTTTGCATAACGTTTAAATTTTGTAAATTACATGGATCTATGCCACCCCAACCTAATATTCTATATGATAACTGGGTAGTGGACTAATGCAAGGTACATCTTTTTCTAGAATGTATGTTACATTTTTCACCCTATTTCCATTCTTGTACAAGAGCTTGATGATTCCTAACTTCAAGCAATTTGGAAATTTACCTTGCTGTAAACACGTGTTTATTAAATATGTCAAAGGAGCAATAATGAAATTCTTTAGCTCTTCAACCGTTTCAGATCTAATAGTATCCCATCCAGGCGATTTTTTTATTTCCAAATTATTGATCAGGTCCATTACGTCTCCTTCACTCACAGGTTTCAAGAATATGCTATACTTAGATTGTCGATATTTTTCGAAAAAATTTGGTTATGCAGTTCACTATAACATATGTTGAATTGATTTGCAATTTCATGTTTAGAAATTAGGATTTTATCATTAACCTCTATAGATTAGATTTTTGTTTTGGAATTTCGTTTTGGACACTGTTTTAGGTCCACTCTGAATTATGCATGCAAGAATACATTTGTCTGAACTAATTTCATGATAAAAATTACCGTTTTGCTGAAAATCGCGAAAAACTCGTACGATGACGGGCACTTCATCAGGTCCAGACGCGTTGTTGATTTTGAGCTGTTTCAAAATTCGCCTGACTAGAAGTCGAAAAGTAATTTCCGGCATTGTGGATTCTAGTGTGGGGATAGTGGGTGGTAACTTTTCCAAAAATCGACTGTGGAGTGAGACCAGGTAATCATCATCATTAAATTAATAAAACTCGTAGTTGGAACAGAGAAATCACTAGATATTCTCAAAATGAAAACAAATATTTTTAGATCATTTTTAAATCCCGAGTCTACATGTTTGTTGTTATCTAGTATTACAACAAAATTTTTGCATTCCTATTTTTACGAGTGCCATGTTACTCAACATTGAAATTAATTAAAGTGTGTAGCCTATTGAAAACAATAGAGAAACACTTGCTTGCATCAAGGTCTTTCAGATCCTTTTGAAGATGTGCATCTCCAGAAAATTTAACTTTTCAAATCGTTAGCAAAGATAAGAAATGTAGAATGATATCATTGATGAGTAGGCAGAACAGCAGTGGTCAAGAATGGGAACCCTGTGGTAGTTATAATTTCACAGGTATAGGTTCAGAAACTATGATCTGCATACGAACTGACAAAACAACCAATTGAGTAGCTCCGAATGCACACGATTCATCAAACAGAAAACTATGTGGCACTTTATCAGAGGTTTTCGAGAAATCTGTGTGCATAGACTTCATGAGAGCGTTATACCAGTGTGAAGTACTGATGGTACAAATTCGATACTGAAAAATGAACCCTTGGTGTTCTGGAATAATCAATGGTTTACGGATGTACTACTCTGTTTAAAAAAAAGATGACTTTTCATTTTTCTCAATATTCATTCTATTATCGATTTCTTTTTTGGCCCTTTCCAAGTAGTTCCCTTCCAATAAAATACACTTTTGCCAGCGTTTTTCCAATCCTCAAAACATTTCTGATATGCACTTTTTGGTATGTCCATGATCTCTCTCGGCGATTCGATTTTTATCTCCTCAATCGTCGCAAAACACCGTCCTCTCATGGGTCTTTTCAATCTTGGGAACAGGAAAAAGTCGCAGGGGGGCAAATCTGGTGAATAAGGTGGCTGAGGCATGATTACGTTGTTGTTTTTGGACAAAAAATTACGAACAAACAATGACTAGTGAGCAGGTGCATTATCGTAATGCAAAAGCCATGAATTGTTTTTCCAAAATACAGGACGTTTTCTTCGTATTGCTCCTCACAAGCAGCGCATCACTTCACCGTACGACTATATGGCAAGAACTCCTGATGCACTACGCCACGGTAATCGAAAGAAACAGTGAACGAAGCCTTGACATGTGATCGAACTTGTCTTGATTATTTGATCTTGGCGCTCTTGTAGTAGAACCACAAGGAATCGACATGACTGTATCTCCTCTACATCTCAAACCCCTTACCTATACAGGGTCTTTCAGGACGAGCGTTCGATAGAAATATATGGAGAACGAATAAAATTTTGAAATTTTGTGGTAGTGGGTTTGACAAAATAGCCTTCTCAACTGAAGTATTTTTAACTTCCGGTCTCTTTCCGTTATACCGGAAGTTGAGGGCAACTTCCTTATTTCAATTGGAACACCCTGTATTTTATTACATTTTTGAGTTTCTCAGCACATTTTAGGCCCACTTTATTTAACAATGTCTATATCAAAATTTTTTAGATATTAATTTTTTCTGAAAAATTTGACAGTTACAGCACCACTCCGAAAAAATTATAACTCATAGACATTAACAGTTAAAAATTTGAAATTTTACAGAATCACACCTTAAGCATCAAGCCACGATATGTCTTACGAAGATCGGTTAGACAATAAAATATTAGTGAGTCACTTCAAGGAAGCCAGAGCTAAACATCTGTCAGCAAAAATCAAAGGACATAAATTGATTGTGAACGGAGAGGCCTACACTGCTAAAGAACTGACAAATCTGGAAATCAAGATTTGGGAGAAAGAAAGCAAGGAGCCCTTTAATACTGAAGGAAGATATTTTAACAGTGCACCAACTACTCCCAGTCTCTCAGATAATACACAGCAAGAAGATATTAATTTGAACCTAACCATCAAAAACCTGGCCA